>VXAU01003699.1:396092-411077 GCA_013399695.1 Formicarius rufipectus | reverse complement strand
TTTTTTAATGGGATTAAGGCCAGAGATGTAAATAAAAATATATTTTTAACGATTAAGAATTTTAATTCCTTGCTAATCCTGGAGCATATTAAAAAACCCCAACATCAAAAACTTAATTTAAATACAAAGTTAGGAGCCTCATCTTTCAAAGTATCTGAATATTCAAAAATGACAGTGAGGTAAAGAGCCATTCCTCCAAAGAACAATCCAGGTCACCTAAAGCAGGCAGGATCCCAAACCCTTCCTTTACTGAGATTCCACCTGTGAACCAGCAACTGTAAGTTCTCAGAGCAGATGGATTAACTAAATGTATCTATGGTCCTTTATTCCATCAGAGTATGAGGACCAGTGCTGGGATTGCAGTGTCAAAGATGAACCCATTTATTTTGGGATCTTTTTCACAAGCAGTTAATGGATGTTGATACCCATTTACCATCACAATTAGTGACAATTCAATGTCTGCACTGACATTGTTTTGAGGATCTCATTCTAAGATATTTGAATAAAAAAATCTAACTATCTTTTTATTTGTTTGTTTGTTATTGTCAGGAACTCCTGTTTCCAAACATATTTTTATTACTTCCTCTCACTTTTTGTTTTAACAACCCAGATCCTCTTCTCCCTTTTGGAAGTGAATGAAAACAGTTTAGGCAGCACCTGGATGAATTAAATGTTTCAATTCTCTTGCTGCCTTTAGAAAGCTCCTTTTCATTAAAACTGATTTGCATACTACTAAACTGTATTCCATATAAATCTCAAAGCTGATTTGAAACAGAGGGCTGATAGGCAAAAATCAAGGATATTGCTAAAGAACTAATAAGGTCAAACAAATCAGTAAATTGGTTTTTAAAAAAATCCTTCTAGGCTACTTTTCTGTTTGTTCAAGAATTCAGGCAAACCTATTCTTCATGCAAGTCTTACTTTTTAATTCATCACATTTATTTTTGCAGAGAAGCAATATTGAAGATTGAATTTAAGCAATCACTTTAGCCTTTTCCACTGGGTTATGTAATGTAAAGAAATTACTCCATGAAGAGTGTAAAGCTTTTTCACCTTTTCCTTACCGTGTGACACCTTGTTGTATGCTTCGTCCCGTTATTAATATTCATTATTTTATTACAATGCCAACACTTTATTCAGAAGAGCTGATTTATGCAGACATGTCATATCCTTGGAAAATCCTGGGAAGGGGTGAGCAGGATTATGTCCACTTGCTCACATCTAGAACCTTTAGATATATTTATCACTGCAAATACAATTTGGATTATTTGGGGTCAGATAGTCAAAGATGCTGTCTCTGATGACAGTACTGAGTAGCTGAAAGAGGCTGAGGGCATGTTCAGTTGTGTCATTTCTTGGCACTCTTTCAAGCTGTGGAGAGCACGTAGGCTGCAGAGTGGAGCTCTCTCCTCTGCTAGTCCTGTCTCAGGCTGAAATAACCCAGCTCTGTTGCTTTCCCTTATTTGTAGTTGTCTTTGCACCTTTAATGTGTTTAGCTCCAAAACTCACTGTGCAGAAACAAGAGTTAATTTATAAAGTTCTGTTGCATGTACTTATTAAGTTTTTAAATATTTGGTTTCAGTGGAATCACAGCCTAGAACATTGACTGCTGAGGAATGTCTGGGAAAGGAGAGGAACCTTTCAATTCAGGGAGAGGGGGCATTGTTTTTTGCTAACATTTTCCATTATGATGACAGGGACTACTACTACAGACAGCCAGGTTCCACTTTTGAAAAGGAAAGAATTCTGGGGAAAATAAATATCACCTACTCCAAAACAGACACTGAGAGAAGAGGGCATGCACATGGACTCAGCATTTGTGCATAGCATGTCTGCATCTTACCCTTCAAAAGACCAATAAGGCTATTTTGTGTTTAGTAGGCACAATTGCACGAACAAAAGTTGTTCCATGTGCATGGGCGAGAAGAGAACCAGAAGATGAGCCAAATGCAACATGTCACAGATCTACCCAAAACAACTAAGACTGCCACTGGCATTTGGCTAAACTCATTATTTTTACTATTTGAAGTATTTCCTAGGTTAATTATGGAGAAAGAAAAGGAAATGCTGTATTTAGAGACAGATACACTAGGAGGTAATGAGTGCTTCCTTTGAAGCTGGTTTGAGTTCAGGGCACTCAGTGCCTGGCAGAATCTGGCCTGTGCTGAGAGCTTATTCACCTTAAATCACACAGACATGATTTTACAGACAAACGTCATAGAGAGGCAGCTCTGTTGACTACAGTGACATATCACACATCTGAATCAGGTTGAATTTGTTCTTGCAGCTATGAAGATAGGCTGTATGTAAAGGAAATAGATTGTTTACAATCAAGTAGAAAATGGAGCAAAAATATTTGTTATAATTAAGAAATACAATTATTTTTCTGCCAAAAATAGAAATTCAGTAATATTTTTCTGCAATTGCTTCTACCAGAGCAAAATAAAATGAAAATAGTTTTTATTGTAGTTGTTAATTACTTTTTTTATCTGATATTTAATGAGAGTGAAGACTGAAATATCTTGGAATTTTATTTATAGTTATATCTTGCTGCACAATTTTAAACTGATACAAATGTGTCCACCTCTGTTCCGTACCCCTGAAAAAGGCAGTAAAGAAAGGCTAATTCCATCTCCTCTTTCAGTAGAAGTCTACGAGCTGGAGAAGAATTATATAATTTACAGTATGATCAAGTGCTATCAGCTTTCTCCCATGCATACTGCAAATTGTTCTCTCAGAAATGTACTACATTTTAACACTTCTGCAAACTCAGTTACTCTTTTCTGGCCAGAATCTTGTACATCTTATTTGATGAGAAAGACATTCATTCTTATGACTATCATGTAAAATTCATTAACATCTTTATGAAATTGCTGTCTATAGTGTTAGAACCTGACAAAAAGTGAATAACATTAATTGGAAACCTTTGAGCATTTTCCATCAGGTTTTTGGTGTTGATAATAAAATGTATATGAATAATACAGTTAATAAAATATAATTTGAAATAATATCAGGGAGTTTATTATTATATTATGTATGGTTGTGCAAACAGATTGTTTAGCAGTGTATTGTAATACAAATATGTACACCTTTAATATACGTTTCTATAGATTTTCTCAAAAAATTATCATGAAATTTGGCATTTAGAAAAGGCCTCCACAAATATTCTCTGCACATCTCAAATTACTTTACGCCATGAAAAATTCTGGAAATGATTTAACATCATGACTAAATTAAACAAATTTAAAACAACAAAATGAAACAAAAAATGGTATCTGTTCCCATAATCTTATTAAGTGAATTGCAGAGAAAATTCAGGAGCAGGGTTGGATACCTTTTATCTACATAATTGTCTTTCCACCAAGAAGTTCCTCACAATCTTCAAATTCTCAAAAGAACTTTTCACAGCTCTTACTGCTTAAACACTTTCTTTTACCAAGATTTTGTTTTTCAGCTCTTCGCCTACATTATTGTTCTGAGTTCAGAGGGCTTGAAATCTCATCAATTAAACAATTTGAAACACTGAAATAATTTGAGAGTTCTTGATTTTAATTCACACTTTTCCAGACGAGGAAATGAGTCACTGAGTATACATTCTGCTGCGTCTAAATCAGAATGTCAAAATATATACATACTTATGTACCATTCGCAAGGAACAGAAGTTGACTTAAGACTTTACAAGACAACATTAACTGTGAGAGGGCACTGGGAGGAGTTGACTACTCGCTTATGGGGCCCAAAGCATCTGTTATCATGACCTGTTCCTTAGCTCTCAGTAGCATGCCGGCACACAGCAGCCTTGTAGTGAGTGTAGAGGGGCAGATGGCAACGCAGTGGTGGGCCATATCCCAGCTCTTCCACTTGAATATCCAGTCCCCAGTTACTGTGACAAGGTCTTGCTGCACTGAAGGAAGGGTTAAACAAGAAGAGCATAGCAGTTAAAGACCCTTGAATGCTTTCTTTCACTTTTCCTGCTTGCATGCTGAGTGTGCAGGTACTGCAGTGGAGGGTTCTCTCTGAGCTCTGTACACCCCTGTCCCGTGCCAGCAGTGGTGAGCAGCACACACTCAACACCTCAGTGCTGAACGGCGTGTATTATTGAAACACCAAACACTGAGAATTCTTTTCCAAAATACCTCCCTTCTGTATGGAAAAAGACATTGTAAGCCTTCAAATTAAAGCATGTATCATCTTAATCTGCCAAATCTCAACGCTTATTCCTTTGAAAATTTAGTGACTCTGTATCTTCACATGCCACCACTTCATTGCTTTTTTTTTCTTCTTTTTTTTTTTTTCTCTTCCCTCTATCACTTCCTTTTATCACTAAACATTGCTAAATAACAAAATTTTGTCTGACTTTTTATCTTCATTACTGTCAATACAGACTGCTTCTCCAGGGGTCTGTGTAAACTGACAATTTTGTAAACAATTGTGTAAACTGTTCAAAGAGTTTATTTCTCCCTGCATGTGCAATGAGTTCCTCCATAGCCCTAGACTGCTTCTGGATATCCAATGTGCTATATTCTAGGACTGTACAAGAAGGGAAAAGCGCTTGAGAATCAAAAATTAAGAGATCTGACAGCATCTGAATTAATTACTCCTTGTCCCTTATGAGCATTTCTCCAGTCCACACGTACCTATATGGACTCATCTGTAGAGCCCTGTATTTCATGTCAGAACTCCCTCTCTTGCCCCAGCTACTTCCTGTATCCTTGTGTTGCAACCTGCTTCCTGGGGTAGAAGCTAAAAATATCATTTTAAAAATAACCACTATTAGTTAATTTAATTTAATGTTTTATTTGGTTAAATTTCTCCCCTTTAATAATTCCTTTTCCCAAAGAAAACATATTGTAATTATAGGTCATCCATTACCACAGATATTGCTCTTTCCACCAATAAATACAAGATTCAAATATATTTTGTGAGTCCCTTCTGACAGAAAAAGCAGCAAAACCCACCTGGTATGATCCTCTTTCCTTTAAAAACAGAATAAAAAGTATTTTATGTGTTTTGTAAAAAAACATATAAAAAAAGTAAAAAAAGAAGTTTTGTATTAATATAACCACATGGATAGCACAATAATATGGTCAAAAGCTCTGACACAGATGTCTGTGATATTGTTAAATGGAAGGCTATATTTCACTGTGCTCCTTAGGACAGGCTCATCCTAGAGTGTGCTTGATGTCACAAGCCAGTTAAGTCTCCAGCTCTACATGGTAAGAATAATAAAATTACACTATTTAAGTCTGAACCCACAGCAAGCCCTCTCCTCCAGCTGCACAATGACAGCTTCACTGCTCTTAATGACAGGGTAACAATGGTTGATATGGTGGTCAGATTTTGGTCATAGCTATGCCTATTCAACTACCAAGGGAAACTCTCACCTTATCCAGTAGAAACAATTATTTTGCAGCAAGGGTGGAATGATACCCAATTGATATAAGCAAAAAAAGGTACTCGACTTGTTGCAGAAAAAAGTAATTATTGGGGAATAATATCTGTTAAACACTAGTTTAAATGCATGCCTTCTCTTGGTGAATTGATGCAACTTTCTTTTTTAAAAATATCCAGGATTACAATTCTATGAGTATACCAATGGGGAAAGCACTACATTGGCACGTAGGGGCAAGTCAAAGTGCTGTGCAAAATATTGTTTATACATTGGGTTCAGTAAAAACATTATTGGAAAATAAATACAATAATGTGAGATCCTTTTAGGCATGTGAATACCAATCAAAGTCAGGAAACAGAAGCAGAGGATTGTGGTCTGTGTTCAGTGTAGGTTATAAAAGATTTTCAGTGATAGATGTTAGGTAGTTCATCCTAACAAACTGATTTCTTGTTTACTTCTGATGGATTCAACCAAGATTGGAAGTGAGTTGGAATATTTCCATTACTTTATGTCCTCTTCTGTAAGACAGTTTAAGAAAAATTTATTAAAGTACCAAAGTAGAAAAAATATGAGTAGATTTAATGGCTTTCAAACAGCAATGGTGTAGAAAGCCTAACTCATTGTTACTATATCCAAAGCATTTTAAAACTACAAGCAAGGAATGCATCTCTATCATCTGAGTTTAATATAAAATCATGTTCCTCTCCTGTCACACACAGGATTTGTTATAGATTTTATCTGCAATAAAAGCTATGTCAGTAGTGCCACATAATACATTTGTAAAGGTTAGAGATATTTTAACCCACATCTGTGACTAGAATTTTAATGACAAGCATATCCTCTGAAGCAGTACTGAGAGAGGAAAACTCTTCTGTAGATATTAATGCAAATCAGTGTAGAACAATGCCTACACAACATTACAATAGGGTCATTGTGAATCATGTCCTTGAAATTACAAATATGTGACATAAGAAAAAATATATTATTATGAATTCTACCAATCTCCTGTCCTTGTCAGGGGTTTCTGTTTTTGCAATCCAGAGAGATTAAACCATTTTATTGCTTAAACTATCACGAAGACCTGCAAAACAGAGCAGCAGAATTACTTTAATGACTTTCTTTTTGAAAAATGCATTCTTACCATGCATAATGAACAGCAAATTCACAGATGTATTGTTTCTGTCCATTTGTATTTCCTTTTCAAATAATGAACTTTTCTAATTAGGGGGAAAATGAGGGAAGCAAACATCCCATGAATCAATGGTTTATTCACATCCATGGGCTTGAAGGACCAAGTTTATCTTTGAAACTGGAAAGCATTTAACATCAGAAAAGTTTTGATACTGAAAGGTGATGCTTCCTCTTTAATCATCCTCTCTATTTGTAAAACTTTTCCATGGGACTGCAATATCAGATTTAGTCATTCTTGATTCTTTTACTTGGCTTGAGATGATGGATTTCTGCATGATACAGCTCAGCAATACCTTTTTAGGAAAAAAACACCACAGTTTAAATGAGCAAGAGATTTATCACATGGATTCCACTAAGAAAACAGAATTGATCTGAACTTGTTTCACTCAAGTAGAGCAAGAGATGCAAGTAGGACTATTACCATGCTTGAAGAAAAGTTTTCTTTAAAGAAAAGTTACATATCCAAAATAAACTTTTATATTATAAATCCATGACTGCTTATGCATAACACTTATTTTAGCATCTGATCATCTTTATTGGAACTGCAAGACTTATTTGGGATAAATGATAATTTAATTTGTGGGCTCCATACAAAGTTTCAATTTTTACCTTTTCCCCTTAAAACAATAAGTTTCTAGAAAGCAAAGTCAAAAGTCTTGTTTTGATTAACCTTTTATCTTCAAACCTTAGATCAGTATCAGGACATTTTTTTCCCCCCTTTTGATTCATAATCAGTTTTAGAAAATTATGTTGATATTTGCAGCATTACTGAACCACCACGTTAGTGTAGAAATATCCATAAGATCTGCATAGCATAAAACAAAACCTTTTGCTTTTAGAGGACATCTGCCACAAATAAAATGATACCATAAGTTTTCCAAGACAGTGATCACCTACCCAGTTGTTACAGAGGCAAAAAGTCTTGGCTTACCAGAGCAGGTTCCTTTTCTGCCTCTTGTCAGGGAGGTCAACAGGATTTACTTGTTTGCTTTTTCTAGGTACCCTCCCCCATTTTAATGAAACTAGAATGTAATGCTTTCGACGCCTGCACAGATCAGCTTTCATTCTTTAAGGAAACATGTGAACATCATTAGAACACAGTTTCTCTTTTCAAAAATGTTTCCTTAACAAAATTTATGAAATTCAAACTCAGGGAGTTCATTCCAATGCTGTCTTTAATAAAGTGGCATCTGCTAAGGTTGGTAAATGTAAGATGTTGGTAAATCTGTCACTGTTGCTGGTAGGAACCCTCATCTTCGTGAGCAGGGAGATCTCAACATGAACATTTACTATAAGAGTTGCCATGTCTGGAGCCTGACTAGGTGTTTGCTTTATCCTTGGGGACAAATCTCAATGCTCAAATCTGTTCATCCATTGCTTTGGAAAATAGAAGAAATGAAAGGAATTTTTAATTATATGGCTGCTGCCACTTACTGTTAATAACAAATGCTACACGGCGCCACGAGGAAGGCCAAGCTCTTGTCTCCTGAGAAGATTCACAGCACAGCTGGGGAGTGGAGTTGCTGTTGGCCTCTCTTTAAAGCACGCCTTTCTCTGTAGTGGTTTGCTCTATGAGCTTGTTAAGAGCAGAATGAATTAGGAGTGAGCTGATGACTTGCTCACCTCAGAGACGCAAGAATTATGTTCTTACATTCTTTGAAAAGTTCATGGGCAGCATCTACTCATGTTCTCTGTGTGCCTTTTCTTCATGAGGCTCTCAAATATCTGAACTGTGGTAGGCCTTGGCATTTTTATAGTGTATTTACCTTCCGGTATGTAAAGAGCAAAGGTGCTTTTCAAGTCAAGCAGGATATGAAGGCTCCTTCTCCAGCAAGATAACCTCAAATGGTTTTGCAGCTGCCTGAGACTGAAGTAAGTGCTTTTGACAAATGAGTCAAAATGACATGTTTGGGGATGAAATAAGATGCTAGTCACAGGTTTTTGAAACAGCAGCCATGGTAAGTGCTTGAAAAAGAGCTTTTTTTCTAGTAAATTTCTGTTGTGTGAGCTAGTTACACTATGGAGTTGTCGCTTTTGATATCAAAATTCCTTATTGCTATTAGGAACTGACATTAAAGTAGGTTAGCAACAGTAGCAGCAACCCCAGCTGTAAACAGTCATGAATCAATTCACACCCCAAAATGAGTGCAAGAGCTTTTCTGGCTTAGGGTGAAATTTGGGATTCTTATATAGGTACATGACCACTACAGTGGGAAGATAAGGAAAACTCGAATGTGCTGGAACTTGTTGTATCTCACTGAGAGATGATAACACAGAAATAATAGCATTCCATGGAGGACTCCCTTTTGTCATTGCAGAAATATCTCATGCTGGCATTGAACAGGCAACACATTTTTATTCTGCTTTACCTTTTTATTCTATGGTACCTTACTTGTACTTTGCTACAAAAGGAGCTGTAAAGTCGAAAAAAAGTTATTTTTTTATGGCATACATGAAGATGCATGCTTGATAGTACCTCCCTAATGAGAATTTATTCTTTAGGATCTCTGATATCTGTTTTGTAAGGTACAGCTGTCTCGGACACTCGGAAAGAAATAGATAAGATAAAACGAATATGGTTTTATTAGGCTGCAACTTTATTTACTGTCTCATTTTGGACCTAGTGATAAAGGAGTGCAAATGTTAATACTATATTTAATTATTTTCGTTAGTTAAAGCCTGTTGCTTGCCCATTGTTATTCCACAAAAGCTTCCCAAATTGGAGGTATTGAGAGGCATGAAGAAATAGAGGGAATTATAGAGAAGTTTTGAATTCCCAAATGCTACAACCACACGAAGTGCTGCACAGGGGGTGACCAGGCTGAAGGATAAGGACAGCTGCATACTTTCCATATGAGACAAAATCCATTTTCAGTCTGTGAAAAACATGTGTTTCCTATTGCATATCAGGTCCAAAATTCTCTGTAAATATTTGTTTTCCTTTTAACTTTTCTTTGTAAGAAACCAATTTTAGATTTATTGCATACTTTTCTGGTAATAATGCTTTTAAATGAAAGATTCTAATTTAATATATTTTTGTTCAAATATATCATTCTAAGCATATTTTTTTCAGTCTGAACTATAGACAAAATTGAAAAAGAACTTTTTGTGTTAGACTACAGAATTATATCAGGTTAGACTCAAATTCCTAATTGTACAAATTTAGAGCTTTATCTTGGCAGGACTGATTCCTTGCATACACAGTGTTCAAATTATTAATGTGCTTATGTGCATTTTCTTAGAATACAGGCCTTATAGCATTCATAGGTCTTCATGAGGCAGTCTCTAAAGAATCCACAATAAAATATAAGGGCTACAAAAAGGGGTTTTAATTGATCATCTTTAAAAAACTATTTAGGTCCAAATATTGTCATCTAATATATTCACTGTTTGTGAGCCATTTATTAGGAAAAGAAATTTAAAAAGAAATGTGAATATAAAGAAATTGGAGAAGCAATTTCAAATTCAATGCTGCAAGTAATTTTTTTCTCAACCAACACAGACTTTGCTGATCTTGAATCTTTACCACCATTCAGATCAGCAGAGGTTTTAGCAGTAGAAGGCTTGGAAAAACAATGATGTGGACATTTAAAGACACAACTGGGAATTAAACACAAACAACAACATTGCTAGTTGCTGACACCTGTACTTCCATGTGTACCAAATATTACCTTTATTTTTTTAAATATGCATTTCTCTGTTTTACTCTTGAGTTGTTGGATTGTTGTTTTTGTTTTTGTGGGTTTTCATTTTGTGTTGCTTTTTTAATTTTCTAATTGTTCTTGATAACTTTTTAATATCTATGTCTTGCACTACTTATAAAATGTTAGAATATTTTTCACATGCAAAGTACTGCGCACTCAGGGCTTTTTTTCCCCTTCAGATTTTGTTTCCAAGAGCCATAGGTGCTTTAGGATCAGTAAAATTCAATTTTGTTCTCAGAAAACTTGCCTTGCTTTGATGTGTTAAGCTGATAACCCATTCAATGAATGGCTATGACACCCCACTAAAGCATTTCTTTCAGCTGCTTTATGTATTTCAAAGACCCTTATGTTTAAAAATGTTATTATTCTTTTATGAGTTATATTGTGATTATATGACAATAAAATGTACTGTTTTCTTTAACTGATTTTCCATTATAATACCTCTCAGTTTTTAGCACATGAGTAACTTTAGGAAAAAAATGAGAAAATTCTGCAACTACTTGAATTTTAAGGAGAACTAAGCATTGCTCATGAGCATCAGACTTACAACATTTTTTTTCCCTAATTTTATACACCTCTCTATTTCTGTGTCTATTCTAGCAACAACTGGAGACAGTCTTGAAAGGAGAGGCTACCAGACCACTCCAAGAGAGTTCCCCTTTGCATAGTAGGTTACACTTAGTCACTGCATTGTAAGTGCAGGTTGCAGCTGTGGTGCAGATGGTGAGGACAATTTTCAGATTTGGCTCATAAGCACAAATATAAGGAGGCAGATGATGAAACACCTTACATAATTACTTGGTGAATACAGCTGACTGACTAGTTATTTGGATGTTATATATGTCTTGACCCTTGCTCATCCAATGTCAGACTCAGAGTGAACTTGAACGGTTCAGCTTAAGGTGAATTATATAGGCTGGCCAATGTTCCCATAATTAAAACTTTTATACCAATTACTTTCATGTAACCTGTGCTCTACATATTTGAGAAGTGCTTTGAATGGGTTTTTTGTTATTTTTAATGTATTGGTACTTAACCTTTTTATCTCCCTTGTCTGTAATATAGCTGTAATTATAGTAGTTAAAGGTGGAGAAACAATTAGAAATGTGGAAAGATGAATCCAACTTAATTTTACACCAATCTAAGTCAGAAACTTAGGTCAATAAAAGTGTTTGTTTCTTTGTTTGTTTTATCAATAGGGGAAAAAAAAAGTTATTTTTGGCTCCAGAGTGATATACAATAGTCTAGTCTGGTTCAATGGTTTATGGATATTCAACCCTAAGCCTGTAGCTGGTCAACAACTCAAAAAATTATTTGGAATAACTAGTTTTGCTTGCTAGTTGGATTTTGTTCTTACAAAGTTTCCATACTTCCAAGAGAGCTCTCCCTGGCTGATAAAGAAACAGAATATTTATATATATAAGTAACACTCTGACTGAAAAACAGCATCTCAGTAGGCAACTCTATAATAATAATTTTGAAAATCATGTTTTTAATACGACACAGTGTTTTGCTGATCCCTGCATTATAGGAACATTGTAATAATTCATGCACAAGACACCTGGAGACTGCCAGACTCCAGGACAAATAGTAATGAGGAAAGCCCCAGCAGCAAGGAAGATGGAAGGTTACTTCATTAATCAAAAACTTTGGGAGATCTGGAAGATCAAAAGCACATTTTGTAGAAATAGGTCTAAGAAACTTGAGGCACACAGAGAAATCCTTCCTGCGTTCAGCTACAACTACAGTCCTGCATCTGTAGCTCAGATATGGGGACAGACATTGCTACAGTTCCTTTATTTCAGACAAGGTTTTGTGAGTATTTTTTAGCTGAGGTTTCAGCAGCTTGAAGCTTTGGCGATTTTGAATGAAGAGTGCTTATCTAATCCTTGGTTTAAGGGAAGCAGAATGAGCTTCCAACTGGCTGAAGACAGTCTGGAAACTCTGAAGACAGAGAACTTTGATGTTCCAACCAGTTTCAAAGTGAACATTTTTATACACCTTATTGAAAATGAGACTTAGGTAAGGTTTAGGGTCCAATAATGCTTAAATCCTGTTATAATTGCTGGTCTCATAAGCAAAAAAAACCAACCAACCAAACAAAACAAACAAACAAACAAACAAAAACAACAACAACAACAACAAAAAAAAAAAAAAAACAAAAAACAAAAAAAAAAAAAAAAACCCAAAAAACAAAAACAAAAACCAAAACCAAACAAAAAAAAAACAAAAACTACCAAAAAAAAAACAAACAAACAAAAAAAAAAAAAAAAAAAAAAAAAAAAAAAAAAAAAAAAAAAAAAAAAAAAAAAAAAAAAAAAACAAAAAACAAAAAAACAAAAAAAAACCAAAAAACAAAAACAAAAACCAAAACCAAACAAAACAAAAACAAAAACTACCATAAAAAAAGCCCCCAACCCCCCCACAGCATTATTTTGTCCTACTAGGAACATCTTTGGGTGTATGCAGATATACATATTGCACATGCTTTGGATAGCTATGGTGAATGGGAAATCTTTATGACCACCACCAGCAACCAAAAACTAGATGAGGAAGCACTTACAGTTCCTGAGCACTCTTCATTTCCACACATCAAGTCATAAATGCCACAATGAGTGAGTCACCAGATTTTCTTGAATTAATAGACAACTTCTGTCTTGATAACTTTGTGTCATAACAACAAAAAGAGTAAATAAGGCAATACTAGCTTCATCAGAAAGAAGAATAAAAGATAGTACAAGGCTTTTAATTTTAGTAGGGCATTCAGCTGTAAAAGGGGATAAGCATTCTAGGTTGTACTCCCAGCATTTTATTTAGAAGTTCCATTATCGGTCATTGTTTAATATGTGTTCAACAAGTCCTCCAACCTCTCTTTAAAGAGGAAAAGTCATGAACAGTTAATTCAAGGTACAAACAAATGCTTAGGCCCAGGAGTTGATTCCCTCTTACCCTGAATTTGAAGGGTTGAGTTACAGACTTATTTACTTCATATTTCCTAAGGTATTCCTCATCCATATAGTGGGTACCTGATGACTGTGTCCTCTGGCACTTCATCTGGTAAACTATGAGAACCTTCTGACCTGAAACAATACTATGTGACCATGTTCGTGTTGTGCCTCACCTGAGCTAATTAGGCACATTCCTCAGTTATTCATAGAGTTTTTGCTAAACTCCCCCAAATAATTGAACTGGCTTTTTTGGGCTAAAAATTTGGGAATCCCAAGTTTTTTCTCCATGTTTAGTGTAAAATTACTCCTGTTGGCTTAGCTCAAGGCAGTGCACTTGATTTGTTACCTAACTAATTCTATCTGAATATTGTAGTGAAAAGCTGAACACTTAAATCTTGTTTTGAGATCTTATTCCATATGCAAGACATATGGCTGTTAAAATTCAGAGTCCCTAGACCTTATAGAGGCAACAAAGCTTTAAAGAATATGACTTTTTGTCTTCTGGAGTATGCATTTCTCCTCTACAAAATGGAAATTTTTTTTATCCTACTTCATTGACATGACTTAAAGTCATCTTTTAGTGAATGAAATCTTGGCTTTGTTAAAAAAACCCTCACAATCAGTCCAATATAGCCAGATTTTATCAGATATTTAGGATGTCCTTATTGCTGCCCTGTGTGAACTGACAAACCTAAAATGTTCTGCATGTGCTGTAAAGTATAACCTTGTGCACTCATCCAGCTCTCTCTGTGTCACTTACTTTTGCCCCCTTTCTTCTCTACATACAGAAATTCCATGTGTCTATAATTTTCATGATGATTTTCATTCCTTCTTTTAATATTGCAACCATATTTGCTGGCTTTCTGCCTGGTCTCTTGGACTCATCTGACAGTGTGTGCTTTCATTTGTTATTCAGCTAGTTTACTATCCTCTATGACTTTGTTTCATATCCCTTCCTATATTCTTTAAAACGTCACCTTTGACTTCTGTCTTCCTTTGGCAGAACTAAAAATCAAAAACTTCTTGTATTAATGTGGTTTGCATTTCCAGCTGTAGTGTGTCTCATTTGAAAGTTTTTCTTTGCATTTGCAATATCTTTATCTGCTCTGAAGCATAATAGGGTTTCAATTTATATACTGATTTTAACATCAAGCAGGCAGTTCAAAGTCCTTTATAAAATGGGGAAAGAGGAAGATCAACCTGAATAGTCAATGCAAATACAAAAGTTTTCAGGCTAGATTTAAATTGAGTTAGCATAAGGATATTCCACATATTATCATGTGTCTTTCTTTACTCTCAGTGTTCCCTGCTTTTTTATGTTCTATTAAACATTATACTAAGTGATCTTTCTATTCTTTTGCATGTTTTATGTTGCTAATTGCTGTACAAAGTTGAAGGAAGTTTTGTTTTTGTTTTTGGGGTTTTTGTTTTTTTGTTTGTTTGTTTTTTGTTTTTGTTTTGTTTTTTTTGGGGTTTTTTTGTCCTATAGGCTTTCACACATACATTTTTGAGGCTTTTGTCACAGCTTCAGCCTTATTTTTACACATGGACCAAAATGAATCTTCTTCAAATGGTTGCCTGGACACTCCAGTTTAGCATCATATGTAAGTTTCTCAGGCAGCTTCATTCTCTGGAAGAAATTCAGCTAGTATTCACTCACAGGAATGTTAATTTACCATAAATTGTACCTCATTTCTTGAAAGTGATTTGCTTATAATAGACAGTCCCTGGAGAATTAGAACAGACCTTC
>VXAU01003699.1:356374-386619 GCA_013399695.1 Formicarius rufipectus | reverse complement strand
TTAAAAAAAAAAAAAAAAGGAAAAGCAATTCTATTTTATAACTGTACAGATTCACACAACATGATAATAAAGAGGATACATGATGAAACTTGACAGGACTTTGAACTTACTGCACAAGTGTGGACAGCTGAAAGGGCAAGAAATAATACCATTGTCACTGGAGTATTTCACCTTAAGACCATATAAAAAAAGCACTGTTAATTCGTCCAACTATTCAACTGCATAATCCCGGAGTATTAATGCTAAATGTGAAAACTCTAAACCTCTAGTTTTTCTGGGCATGTAAAATATATGACTGTACAGCAGTCTGTTTTGGTCAAGAAATTATTTCAATGTTTGAAATCACACATACATAATAAATACTCACATAACGCCTTGTTTTTTTCCTGTGTGCCTTAATGTTGGTCTTTATTGTCTGCAAAACTCAATTTCTACTAAAATGGCAATTAATTTTAGTGGTACACAACAGATACAGAATAGACAGTGAAACTAGGTGAGAAATATCTTAGCAGTAAGTGCATTTCTTGAGTTTTCCACACACATTCTATTATAGAAAAAATATTAAATCTGAAACAGCTCTAAAAAAAGAAAAACCTAAACACTTCTTAGGCATACGATCTTAAAGAGCAACTTATCTTTGAAGAATTGCATTTTCATTCTGGCAATGCTTACTTCAATCTCACCATTTATAGGAATAATGTATTTTTCAGTAATACCTAGCCATGAGCTTCACTGATATCGAGTGTACAAACAGTCTGGCCCAAGAATGATACTGAGATGGTCTTTAATATAATGTCAGTGTGCTAGCCACATCTATTTACCCTTAATATTAATCAGCTTATATTATTTTTTTACATACACAAAGGGATTTTTCACAATAATAACAAAATCCATATTTGTCTTTAGCTTCTGAATGAAAATATAACAAGGTGTTTAAAAAGCACTCTGATATCAATAACTGAGTTTTTACTCCAACAATGATAACCACATTTTAGAATGGGTAACAGTACAGTTCTGTACAGTTCTGTACAGTTTAGTCCAATCTAAAAGATTTTTTTTTAGGTCCTTTGCATTTCATATTTTTCTTTGTACTTCTTCATGACTAATTGGGGTAACATCTTTCAGATATTATTCACCGTCAGCTTTCTCTCTTGAATAAACCGACCTCTTGAAAACTTACTTACATAGCACATAGCAGGAGAAATGGAGGAGAAGCAATCACAAAAGAGAGGTGGAATGAGGCGCCTGAACGAAAAATGGATAGATACAAATCACACATGCCAGATGCTGAAGTAAAGCCTGTTTATCCCTAATAAGTTGGTGAAGTTGTGGAGAAGAGTTTATCCCTGTGAATACAGGATTCTTGTAGCATTGCCAAGGTCAGTGATAACGGATGGTGATCAGTTCAGTAAACACTGGTTCTGCAAGTTAAAGTTGCCTAGGGACTGCTTTAACCTATGCACCCAATTTTTTTTCCAAGCCTACAAATCATTTCAGAAATGAAAACACACGTAACATGCTTATATGGGCCATGTGTTCTCTGTTTCTTACTTTCTACAGTAAAGTCGTTTCCCTCTATTTTATGTTTTCTTTCTTTCCTGGGTTCTTAAAGATGGATGTGTAATTGCAGTTTGAATGACAGATTGGGGTAGTGCCTTTCATTCACACCGCACAAACCTTCAGGATCCTCAGGGTGTGTGAGAGTAGGGGCAGAACAGAGTGCTTAGCTTTTAATGGATGGATAAGAAGTAATGAAAGGAGAATCATCTTATCTCGGGGTGCCCTGTGGGCTACATTGTTTTCAAATAGCTTTTAGCTTGGACTTCTTTTACTGAGGTTATATATTGTTCAAGTGATTACCTCGGGAAACAGGACTGTTTCACATACACCTCTTAGATACCACAGCTGTGGCCACCACTTGTGTTAAAACCAGTTTGCATTGCACTGATAATGCCAAAACATGCTACTGAGCTCTGTTATGGCAAAAAGTATCATATTCCATCTTTCAACAAAAAGGGTGGCTCAGATTGATCCACCAATGCAATTCATACGTCCGGCTTCCAAGAGAAACTGACAAGGATGACATCAGATGTGGGGATTAGCAGTGTGTCTCTGGGCTTACAGTCTACCCTGAGGAGGTCATCCACTGCTCCATTAAGGACATCAACCGTTCATGACTTTTTAGATTTCTAGACTTGCATAAAAGTGACTCAAAGGATCACTTCAGGTATATTCATGCAACACCCACACATGGAATTATTTTACAGGACAAAGTGATCTATGGCGATCTGAAACTATCCAGCTATTAAAATGAATACTAACTTGAACTTAAAAGCATTTCTGGTATAGAAATATGGTGTGCTGAGTTAAAAGGGGGATGTTGGGAAAGATCATTCCCACAAAGGGCAACTTTTACAGAGAAATCAAGGTTTTGCAGAAGACCCATAACATTGTTATAGCCAACAGAAAATCTGCCATAAAACTAGGGACCTTTACCCTGTGGTTTCTGGGAAGGAGATTACACTTAGCCCTGCCTCCATTGAGTGGACAGAGTCATCACCTTCTGGACATTCTAAACCTTTGAGACTTGTAGGAAGTTTCTGAGGTAATTCTGTAGAGTTTTCAAAGAGTGAAGGGAGACAGGGTGTCCCCATTCCATCTGCCCCTCAGGAAGTCTGAGCCTTAGAGTGCAGAGATAGTTGATTTTTAGAGGTGGGATATGTATGAATGTGTGTCCCTTTGCTCTTATGAGCGTGTGTGCACATGGAAATCTTAACCATATGGGACCTTTGATATAGTGTGTACAGTAAATATTTACCAAGAGCTTGTTTTCTCCTTAAGCACATGGATTCCCCAGAATAGTAATAAAAAAATTGTTTAAATAAAATAAAATATATAAAACACCAAAACTATCAAGTGTTTATTCAAGGAAAAATCAAGCAACTTTGGAATTCTTAGTTTTAGTTTTCACATTCCACTCTTTTAGTATCGTATCAATTTTCATCTTGGTTATTTTCATGTCCAGCCTAAATTTTGACTTCCAAAGTTCTTTACTGCCCAGGGAATTCAAGGAAAGGATGTGATCTGCAATTCATATCAAGAGATAATCTCTTATTCTAGTCCTATCTCACAATTACTATCCTCCTTCAAACTGAAAAGCTAAAAATAGGGAACTTAAAATTAACAACATCTTCTAAACCTGGTATCTCTATTTTCCTAGGCTATAATGGTCCATTGACGTCAACAAAAAGAATCCCATTGATTTTGAGTCATGTCCCAAACACCTTTGATCGTAATATTTAGATAAATATATGAGCTCAATAAAGCTGCTCTGCTTTTTGTGGTTTGCCCAAATTAGCTGACATTTTATGCAAAATATTTTGGATAGTCAAGGACTTAACGTGCTTCTGCCAGTCAGCATTTCCTTGCCACAAATTTAATAACACCTTTTGCAAATGATTTTAACTGGTATTAACAAAATCATTGCTTTAACTCACTGAAACTTGCATTCTGTGGTTGACTTTTGCTGAGTACATTAACAAAGTTCATCCAGACAGAGATCTTGAAGTTTCACCATGCCTTTCCAGTTTTATTTTTATCCCTGATGTCAGTGTTTAACTGCAGGAAATTAAACTTTGAGTATCAAAAATATTTACAGATCATATACCAGTGATTGTTTTGCAGCAAAGACTGTGGAAATCCGGAAGAATAAACAAGCTGAGAACTAAACTAGAGACGTTAGCAATTTATTATACTTATCACTCTTCAAATGACCATTCAAACAGCTGATATGCTTGAAAATTAAACCATTATGTGTGTATATATATATAGGTAGGGAGAACTATATATACACGCAAATGCACACATAAATACGTGATATGTGAATGTAAGTATAACATAGTTTTCTGTATCTTGGGAAATACTTCAGGTAGTTTACACAAGTAATTGAAAGAGTGTTTATACATACCTGCAAACACATATACACACACCATCCATGCAGATTTTAAAATGCCTCCTCCTTTCCTTGAAGTTTTACAAGAGGTTACATATTTTTTAATGACATTTCCTTAAAAATATGCTTCCTTGGAAAGTGGTCAAAAATAAAGCCATGTTTCTGCTTGGCAGCAAAAGCAGTACAGCAGGTACTGTGCTGCAGCTAAAGAGCATCACAATCTGCTTTACTACAGCTGCTGGTAGTACTCACAGACACTTCTCAGGAAAAATCACTGGCACTCCTTCCTTGACTATTGATTTCCCATTTTTTTCTTCTCTCTCTCTCATATTAAAGTTTTCAGGTTATGTTCCTTTTCCGAGTGGATAAAAATGGAGCAATGGGAAATATAATTAGGTTATTAAGAAGACAATATTTGATTGAACTAGTGTTCTTGTTTTTGCTTAGAAACTTGTTTTCCTAGAGTCTGGTACTGTAGTTAAAGAGAAGGACATCTCATTAGAAATAAAGTTTGGGTAACTGTCATTTGTTAGGAATAAGACACCAAAGCAACTGACCTTCAATGTCTATTCAGGTCAGTAGACGAGCATCACAGTCTTGCTTTTGAAAAGTGATCCATTTTGCTGTTCAAATAAGATTTATCAGCGCTTCAGTTTTTAACAATACATTTCCCATGATTAAGACTAACTGAAAGCAGTCAGCAGACGTTTTTTAAAGATGTATTTTAGGCAGTGTAGCAACAGTACATTCTAATGTCCCTTATGTTAGCATTTCTGAACAGGTATGAGAATTCTGCTTTAATTATTTATTCTTCTCAAACTCTAGTTTCTCTTTTTATTAAATATTAAAATGCATGAAATTTTTGAAAGGCACTGTTTTCATTGATAATAGTGACTCTCTGAATTACTTTTAACTAACTTACTAATTGAAAGCTGAGTTTGAGAAAGGTGAGTTAAGCATCTTCTGGGAATGGGATCGTAACAGTGTTTTTCAAGGTTACTTTCACTTCATTAAAAACTTTGTAAAATAATAATGAAGAGGAAACCATCTCATTAAGGAAAGAATAAGATCACTCGTCAATTTTACTGCTCTTCACATCTAACTTTATATCAGTAGTAGTATAGCAGTGCCTTGCATTTCTTAAGAATTCTTTGTCCCATATTCACTGTAAACAGAGAAGAGCCATAATTATACTTCATTTGATCCATATCAAAGCTACTGATCCATGTATCAATTTACATAAAGCACATAAAACATTTTTGCTTTTCACCCTTACTTCACCACTTTCTAATGAAAGTTTTCCTTTGCAGACTTCATTTGAATATAAAAATCTCCTGGTGAAATTTGCGATGTTAAACAAACCATACCAGTCATTCAACTTTTTAATTAAGGATTCAGTGTTCCATCCCTTTTCAGACATTAAAATTCAGGTGCAGTCATTAATCTTTCTAAATGAATTCACCTGTGGCTAATACTGATGTATTTTCTATGAGGCTTGTCATGGACTGCATACTGCATGCATAACCACTCTACAGTTAATTACACAAGGGATTATCGTTAGTGTCATAAAGATAAAGCCTTGCTAGAAGCATTACAGACATTTTTTGAGAAATGACTTCTTTAATTTTTGTTAACAGCTACCTAAGTATTTAAGAACAATAAAAGTTGGTTTTATGTCATGGAAGAACAAATGGCAAAGTTCAGAGAACTCTTAAAATCAGAAATTATATCCAGAGCAGCTGACCACTTCTTTCTTGTCTTCCCTGGGTCTTTCATGTCTTCCCACCTACTCCACTAAGCAGCAAGAGAGAAAATAATGCAAAGACTAGACTCCTTTTAAGGTTTATATGTTAGAGCTCTGTGTCAACTATTCCTCTCTTAATGAGATGAATAGCACAGTTTATGAGAACTGCAATTTACAGCTCTACACACCAGTCTGCCTAAGAAGAAAAAAGTTCAAAGGTTATTAAGGAACAAAGCAATTTCTGAAGAGCAAGCAGTGTATTTTACAGGACAGTTCATAAAAATGTGCAGTGTTGAGACCCCCAGAAACAAGAAAATAAAATCCCCCAAAAAAACCAAACAAAAAAATCCCTCAAACCTCCAAAATAAACCAATGAGAAGAACAACATAAAGCTTAGAGTTTATAGTATTCCAAGATTTGAATTTATTAACTGGATATTATAAACTAGAAATACAATTATGTCTAAAACATTTGTGTCTTGTAGCAGACAACAAAGTGTTAGCAAAAGACTTGCAGTATTCAGCAAGGAAAGCACTTCCTATCAGTGGAGCTCACAGGCACCACTTCTGTTATAACGTGAGCAGACTTGTCTGAGCCATCCACGGACACCTAATCAACATGGAGCAAACATGAAATAAACATATGTATTTAAAAACAAGATCAACTTTAAAACATAATCAGTAGAGAAAAAGATTTGATTTTCAAGCCCAGTGCATCTGTTTCAAATCAACTTCAGTTGATTTACACCTGATTTACCGTATTAGAAGACAATCCCCAAGATGTTCTTAAATTATTAAAGAATTTGAAATTATATACATCAGTGAAAAACAGAATGAGAAAAAGAATAACATCATGAAAGTCTCAAACCAGACAAAATTGTGACAAATCATGTCTAAAAGAGTAACTAGTGAAATAAAAATTAAAATTTCGTATTTCCTAGTAAATATTGGGTGGAGATAAGATGGAAGGGGGAGACTAAAACTATTTTATTTTTCTGATTCAAATATTGATTATGTTCCACTCAAGAATGAGTAAGTTTTGGTCTGAATGGCATTGTCACACAAAATAAGTAAAAAGAACCAATCAGAAGCCTGATGTTGTTATTTACTCTCTGATATTCAGAGTGGTTGAGCTTGGTTTTTTTGTTTTGTTTTTGTTTGTTTATTTTGTGTTTTTCTTTTTTCTTTTTTTTCGTTTGTTTTGTTAAGTTTCCTGTAGTTTTGAACATTTGAAAGCTGAGGGGCAGTGGAACAGAACCACCCACTCCACTTCTTTTTTTTCACACTTTGCTTTCCTGTCTGTCAAATCCTTTGAGGCTTGCTTCTATAAACAACAGCAGATAATTAGATTTATGCATGTAATTTGATTTAAATTGATTTTAGCGGTTATCCTGTGATGTTGCAGAAGCCGCCAAGCCAGTCCGTGCACACATATGCACTAGAAACTTCACAATTGTCATGAAACAACAACCCATCTGTTTCTACACATGACTTTGTAAGTACCATAAAAAACCCCCTCAGTAAATTAAGGCACTTTATTTCTATAAGAAACTTAAATGTCATTAAATGTGTTTTCCTCAAGCACCCCTACCTGATCTACCCACTCAATTCTATTTTTCATTGTTATTCTATCAAAATTACATGGATGATGCTCAGTTAATAGCAGCAAATCTGTTAGGAAATTACCAAATCTTTGGATTTGGGGGTAGGAATAAAAGCTAGAATAGTTTAATGGAAAGGGGATGTGTGATGTGCTAGGGCAAAGAGGGTGCAGGTCTTGGTAGGGTAGAAGAGCTGCTAATGAATATTAAAGTTAAATTAGAAAGCAGCCTATTTTCTTGCCCAAGGTCAATGCTATCCATTGAAACATACCAAAGTACTGCTGCTGTTTCTATGTTGTCAGTGGAATAGACTTCCTGTTTAAAAAAAAAAAAAAAAAGACAAAAAAGGAAAGGACAAAAAGGAAAGGACTCCAAATAGCCTTTTACCAAAAAATACTGTGCGTATGATATTTTCTTTCCAAATTAAAGGAATTCGCTATGACAGTAGAGATTTTCTCAAAATACCTGTTTTTCAGTTTTTCATGTTTCTTCCCCCCCCTATTTCTTTTCTGCCTACAGCTTCATTTATTATGTCAAGCTTTCTTCTCAATCTTGAAAGTTTTTACAGAAAACCAATTACCTCATCAGTGTTCTTTGCCTCTAGAAATTTAAGTTCAGCCCAAGTTCAAAGAAATTATTTTTTATTCAATGGTATATCCAAAGAGTGATTCCAACAATATAGGATGCATTGTTCTTCCCTAGTGATTTAATATGGTAATAATCACCACCAAAATATACTGAAGCCAAAACCTCTCAGAACAAGAAAACCCTCAATCTCTGATTTTTACTTTGATTTCTGTTTTCTGGTTTTAGGGGAAAATCAAACAATCAATGTTTTTGTTGAACAAAATCTCTTTTGTTCTGGGGCAAAGTACCCAGAACAACCATATTCCATAAATAGCCCTTGGGAGAAAGAATAGTAAGATGTTATATTTTATTATTTGAGAATATCTTAGGTATACTGCAGGAAATAAATAGTGCTGACACAGTCTCTTATTTATTTGAGAATGATTTTGGTGCTAATGAGGTTGAGGGGCTGATAGCAAAGTCTAGAGTCAGGCACAGCATGGGCAGGTGCTCTGAAAGCTTCTTCAAACAGCTCTGTCAGCAAGTGCACTTTAATCCTGCTCTGCAATATCCCTGCTTGCCATCAATGTGCCAGTTCCTGCCAGGTGCGAGTGCCCTTGGCTCTCCTCGATGACAACTGCAGAAGAACAGTGAGCTCACTGCTTGGCAGAATCAGGATCAAGGATTCAAACTCTAGTGCAGAGCTGGATATTAAACCAAAAATGCACTTTGTCAAATACAGACATTTGTCCTAAGGACAAAGACACTGACTCTGAAAAAAAAAAAAAAAAAGTGGTACATTAGTGGTACAGCCAGTATTGAGATTCAGATTCTCCAGAGGCCAGCTCACTGCATTTAATAGCTATAATACTTGTTTTTCTATAGATACTAAAATGACGTAAAAACTAAATATTAGAACAATTATTAACCATATCATAACTAATATCCATATCATATCAGTTGATAAAGCAGAGAAGCCAGAAGATTTCTCTGAACATACAAAAGTAACAGAGTTGGATTCTTCTAGAGCGTAAAAATTGAACTTTTAAACAAGTGCGTACTTTACACAGGCCAAAAATGACAGGACTCTTGGACTCTGAGTTACACTTGCATACATCTGCACTTCTGTCTCTATTTTTTGCAAGAAATCATCCAAATTTTGTGCTTTATATAGATAAAAATTTCCCTCAAGTTTTCAGTTTGTCCTGAGGCATTAATTTTCTTTTAAATACCTTTTTAGCTTTGGTTGTGGTCTTCTAACCCCAATATTGAGTAGCATTCAGCTTTCCAGGCTCCTACATGCTCAGTTTCTGCTTTGCTGTAATTTCATGCTTCTGGGACAGAAGGCCCCAAAATCCCCACAGGATGTGTGCAGCCATTGAAGAAAGCTGTGCTCTGGGGCCTGCAGATAGGGCAACCTGTATTTCCATGGATTAGTTGATCTGGGATGTCCAAGACAACATGAATTCAAACTGAGGCTTCTTCCAGGAAATATTTTCTCATTACAGATTCTCTGATGCCCTAATACAGGCTTTGTGTGATCTTCCCCTCTAAGGAGCTGTTATTAGAACCTGTCTTCTACCTGTCCTCTTACCATCACAAGATCTGAATCAACTGACTTTTTCTAACCATTGTGAAAACATGCGTCAGCTTCAATAAAATCTGCCAGGAAGGTTTCAAAAAGACATGTAATATAACTGCCCTAAACTTATATAATTCAGAACCAAGACCAAATAGTGAGCTGTTTATTTAGGATTTTGCATTACAAGATGTACAAGACTTCGTGGAATAGCAATGACTTCAGCAAAAAGGAACACAGCTGGAATTAAGTACGGAAATACGAAAAACCATACCCTACCTTATAATTTTTGGATCAGAAAATGGAAAAGGCAAGTATTTGGAGAAAAAGTTAAACATTTGATACAGTCAGGCTTGGCATCCTAGATAGGAGATGAATTACAAATCTCTAACCACTGTACACAGACTCATATAAATGATGATATGATACATGTCAAAGATCGCTTCTTAAAAAAAGCTCATCCCCACAGAGGCATAGTTCCATCCTCACTCCAGTGATAATGAGTAGAAATAATGTAGCCTATCTATCCTTGTATAATGCACGAGAGCAGATTCATTAAATTAACCAGGACTTAATTTCTACTTTGTGTAAACATACAGGCATACATTCTAGTCATGTTATTCCACGCATGTATTTGTGTGCATTAACACAACCACAATGAAGCTTTCATGTGGACTATGCAAATAAGACATATGTTTATGTCTCTTGCAGAATCTGAATTTTAATACAGCTTGGTCTCAAATGTACTGACAAGAGAAAGCCTAACTCCATTATGACACACTAAATTACTAGTAAGGTTAATATAACCCTGCAATGCAGATCTTTGACCATTTTTAATAGCTAGATTATTATTACATTACTCTTCCTAAACTCTAGTTAAATTTGGTTCCCATAATTCGTTCATATTAAATATAATTTACATAATTAATCTCAGTATAAATTTGCAGCTTTCTGAAATACACTTTTTGTGATTCAATAGTACAACTCTTGTTAAATTAAGAGTATTTTGCTTAAACTAGACTGGCAGCACTTTGCAAAGCTTTCCCTTGCATTCTTGGACATGTGCTCTGCTTCAGCCCATGAGCAAGCTGGTTACTGGCCTGATAAAACAGCCACGAAGGGCTTCATTTCTCCTATTTACTGGTTCAGCAACCTGCCTTGTAGAGTACATTTGCAAGATGTCATCTTCTAACAAGTATATAAACAGGGAGCGGAGTCAGAAGCAAATTTCACAAAAGACAAAATCCTTTTAACATTGGACTCCAAAGCTAAAAGCCCAGCAGGATCCATCCAGTTTACAAAAGCTCTTCCTCCTTGCATGCAGGGTGTGCTTAGATATACCCACATCATCCTCACCAAATGCCTTTTTCTGGCTGCTCAGTTCATATTTGTCACCAGTACACAGAAATGTAAAGTCCAAAGAAAACATGAGCAGCTTTGCATCACTAATCTTGTTATTGTAATGACTATGAAAGTATTCAACAAAAAGGTAGCACATAAGCCAGTCCACATGTACATACTACGCACAGCATGTGCCCCTGGGAGCCATGGATGTTCTCTGGCTCCCTGAAACAGTAACAAAACCCAGACATTTTAATGCAACTTCTCACATGCAGCCACAAGTGACAAATACCTCTCCATGCCTAGATGAAAGAGCTCCTGACAGTTCTTTCTACGCCAAAGACAGAAGAAGCACTTGGACAGGAATAAGAAGTTCACCAACCTCTCAAATCCAATTAAATATTTTTGTCTTTGGAAAGAAGAGGAGAGGTTCCCTTTACCTCTCTCCCCTTTTCAAATTTTCCTCTTGTCATTTACCCCCTCTTTAATTTGGCACATAAAACCCCCAAGACTTCAATCCTAAGTCTCATGAGACCAAGATTACATCATTACAGTTATGGCATGTTATACACTAATCATAACCATTACCATTTACAAGTTCACAGCTTCATTCAATTAACTGTCTGACATGGATTTTGCAGTTAATTCATAGTGAAGGTCACCAGTGGTCAGAATGGCAGGTGCATTCTGCTATCTCTTTGAATGCCAATTACAAGTCTTAAGCAAGTACTGGAGAATAAGGAGCCTCAACAAGTTAATCAAAAGGCTTAGAGATTAAGATACATTTTTTTATAGGTGTGTCTAATGGCCTGTAAAATAATATTGCATAATTAGCATATTCAAATGACAGCCACATCATTTAAAACTCTAATTTACAATGAAAGGCAGTAAAAGGTTATTTTACATTGTTTTTTCAATAGAAAAAGGAAAGATGAGTTTATGTTAGAAGCCATGTAGTTCCATGCCTAGGCCTATCACAAGTTCCTTATGTGCTGTAATTAAATATTCAAAGATACAAGTTACAAGCAGTTCTTGGTCTTCCATTAAGCATAGGCCTGGTTACTTTATTGCTTAAAGATAGATATTATTAAAATATATTATGGTATATATGGTGGTATAAAACTACAATCAACTTGCAGAAAAAAAATACTAGAACTGTTGTACCAGAATGCATGCAAAGAGGCAATCCTATAAATAAAGAATGATGTGAGAATAAAGACATGGTACTTCTCAGGTGGAACTATTTAAAGCTTCAGCTTTATACAAGAACCTGGATCAGCCACACCTCGATGTGACAAGATGAACCCGGGAATTAAAAAGGTAGAAATCAGTCACAGATCACAAACCTCTTCCTTGTGGATCTATGGGAAGAGTGGAATGAGCTGTTTCTGAAGAATATCCCAAAATATATTGTGTTGGCAGTTAATTTGCTTTAGAACTTGAGGCCTTACACTTGAATAGTGGACAAATACCCCCATGTTTATTAAACCTCACTTTCACAATCTAAGCTGAGCTGTAAAATAAGCTTTCTCTAATTCAATGAGTCTAAACTTCCCAACATGGCACCAATCTAAGTATATAGATATATATTATTATGTATACAATAATATGTTCTATATCAGAGCTATGCACACACAAGGCAGCAGAGTAGAATTAGATTAAGAAGTCCCAATATAGAAATTTAGATATCTTGCTTAAAAAAGCTATTAGAGGTTTGAATTGCTGAAGAAATTCACCTAGCTGAAGGAGGGAAAATCCCTACAGCCTTTATAATATAGTTCTAGTAAAATTTCCTACCAATGTTAGCAAGCTGTAAGCTTTCCTAGTGCTAATATATAAAATTAATTTCATGCTTGTCTACTCTTGTAAAATCACTAACAGAATATTTCACTTTTTAAGGCAAAATTGGGGACTCCTATAAACTTAACACTATTTTAAGCTAACTAATATTTGAGTTATATTGCTGCCCAATTAATTGAAATAATAAAGCATAAACCAAGTGAAGGTTCCTGCTAGGAAAGCAAAAATTTGACAATGTTTTTTAGCCTCTATTTCCTTGCTGACCAACACTTGATGTGTTGTTTCATGCAGGTGGAAAATGAAAGTAAGAAATACATATATTCTCTCTATAAATTATACAGAGTGATAAATATAAAAGAACTCCGAAAGATGCCATAGGTATAACGTTAGAAGGATGGAAATACCACCAATAACTAAATCATTGATTACTAAAACATTTCCATGAGTAAATATTCACATAGTTTATTAAAAAAAAAAATAAAAATCCTAAGTCCCAGGTCAGTTTCCTCAGCAGCAGAAGGATGCTGGATCTGGTGGTACTCTGTGCTAAACACAGAGGAAAGGCATTTTTATTTTGTGTTCCTAAAAAAATTTAAGTAACAGAACAAGCCACATCTGGGGGAGAGGGGAGAAAAAGAGATTAAACTATTTTTTTGTGCTCAAGAATGATCAATATTTCTTAATATTCAAATTATGACTAAGAACAAAACAGCCCTCCAGATCAGAGGATTATTAAGCAGAACTAATCAACAGGAAACTGTACAAAGGAGAGGGAGTTACAACAAAATCATAACTTGGGAAACTTGAATAAGGTTAACTATTCTACCTGCCCTGGGCTATTCCAGCACGACAGAGATGCTGGTATAGCAGATGATGTGGTTTTCCTCCTCTGATTAAATCTGCATGCAGGTCACTGGGTCTGTAGTTCATATGTCTGTGAAGGACATGTAAGCGTTGAACAGATTCTACCTGGAGCTGCTGCACTGATCAGAGCTCAGTAAGGTTGTTGTCCCTCCAGCACTTCTCTCCACTGCTGAAATCAGCCCAAGGGATCTCACTAGCCTTCGATCTCACTTTCAGTTTGCTCACTCCAGGGAGCTTTGCCACAACTATTCCTGTTCCTTTTCTCTTAGCAATCCATACATCAAGTCTACAGCTATTGCATCAGTGGTGCTCCAGACCCTCTCTGTTCTACCTATAAAACACAGAAGACCTGAAAGAAAATTCTTCCATTGCCCTTTTCACACTATTTCTTTTCTGCAATCACTGAAGACTCAGATGGAGCTTTTGATAATCCCTCTCTCCCAGAAACATTGTACAAACATTTCCAAACATGAATACAAACATCATGCTCACTCCAGGGTTACCTAGAATAATGTTTTAACAAAAATGTCACAAATACTTCATATCCATCACACAAATGAGGTCTGGCATATCCAGGCAGCTGTCTGTGCTCACCAGCACATTTCTTTAGCGGACTTCCCCCCCTTAGGGCTTCCTGTTCATCTGACCTGCTGTTCTCTCCACATACTATCAAGGCCAACAGCAATCTCGCTATTCTTTTGATGATATTTGATGATATTTAGCTGTAAGACTTACCTTTGATAATCAGTATATCAGAAAGATATATGAGACAGTCATTGACCCAAAGCCACTACAGGTACTAGCTAAAATAAACTGGGTTGTAGCTGATGCAAACCTCAAACACGAGACAGCACAGCTAGCTTGATGCAAGGAGAAGCATGAGCTGTGTAACCCTCCACGAGAAAGAGCCATGCTCCTCAGGGGCTGATCACTTCAAGGAAGCATCATTACTCCTATCTGAAGTTTCTCTCACACACCTCAGCTCTTGATAGAGCCTGAGCACTTTTGAAAGAATGAGTGGCTAAGCTGAGGCTCTCCAGCTCATATTAACTGCAATAAGTAAGAGAGTGTCCAGGAATGGGTTTGTGTGCAAGGGTCACCTTAAGGAATCTCTTTGTAGAATAAAGCAAATGCTTCTCTGGGCAGCTTCAGCCAGAGGACAGACTACAGTTTACTGTAATTAAAGAAACATTTTTCCTTTTACAGTCCTTCTAAACAGCCCTTGTAGTAAAGGCTGATTTATCCTAACCCTGTTTTACTTTAAATAGCAATTATCCTGCTGCATTATGTCACATAAACTATGTTGCAGTGTAACACCAACCAGTACTGTACCCTACACCATGGTAAGACAGGGACATTGTACATGAAGTGACAGAAATAATATAAAAGAGAAACTTCTTTTTCTTCAGATCAGTTATTTGCTGTTCAGACAACAAATGTCTGGTATACAATTTATGGCAATAATTTAACTAATTATAACATGTTATACTTTGCCAAAGGTTTTTTGACACTTCATTTTCTATTTGCAGTGAGGAATAACTTGATACCTTTCTATATTTAAAACTAAGTTTGGCAGAAACTACAGTTTCTGCTGAATGGCTCGTAGTCCATAGCATCTTCTATCATTAAAAAAAAACACAACCAAACAACAAAAAACAGAAGCATTTCTGCAGCAGAATTGAACATACTTTTCATAAGAGGTAAATGAAATATCTCACTGAGTCACCTCCACACATTCAGATATTCCTCCTGCTATCAGAAACACTTTTTCTGATCCTTGCAGTATCATCTCTCAGAAGAGACAGTTACTGCCATATTCCAGGGAAAAATCTTTTACCTTCGTAGTTCATCAGAGTGTAACTTCTCATGGGATACTATCTCTCTGTTTACCCACTGGAGGTGAAGCAGTGCAGAGAAGCTTATTTGTTGGACCACCTGCCTAACACAGACCTGTGTGGAACTGCCTGCCCTTTTTCCTTAAAATATGCACATAAACCACCAGATGTCTTCCAGGCTTTAAAAAAAAAAAAAAAAAAAAAAAAGCCACTAAGAAGAGGCAATAAAACTATAAGATAGTAAACACTTCAGATAAAGAAATCTCAGACATGCCACAAGGGAAAGACTAAGTAAGAAAGACAGGAAATCAATCTTATCCCTATCTGTCTGTCCTTGGGGACCAATCCTTCACTCTCTGTGTCTTTAAAGGTTGCCCAAACTCTCCACAGTGCTCACTGAGTCCCTAGAAAAATATCTCCCTTGTTCTTACCTTGTAGACTTGGCCATGCATCTTCTCCCTGATTCTCACACAGCAGCTTCTCTGATTGCTCTAGGAGGGCCCCCTCTGCACAGGCATTGCTGTGGGTAGGGAAGGAGCCTTTTCATTCTCCTGTCACTCGTGGGGCCTTTCTCCTTTAGCTCCAAGCACACTTCACACAAAACATGGTATGGAATGCATATGCACTGATCTGGCCTATACTCAGTTGGTTTAATGCAATCATTGACCCCAGTCACTCTAATTTCCTTTGCCAGTCATTTTAATTTCTGTAGCAGATATGTGACATATGGCCCCAACTAGTGGCTAATTACTAATTGTCAGCTGGAACAAAAGACATTAATGTTTGGTTAATTGTTAATTGCTTTTGACCAATTCCTTCTAAATAGTTGGGTTTATTCTTATTGTAACTCAAAATTCTGTATCGTCATAATATATATCAAAACAGCAACACATTGTGATTGTTTCTGGTAAGAAAACATGAGATTTCTTGCTACTGTAGGGTTAATTTCCCTAATTAAGGTAAATTTCTTCTGTCTTAAGAAACAATAAGGACTATTTTGTGAACTTAAATTCTATCAGTATTCATAAGCATTCATGTCCATGAAGGAATTAGGCCTTATTGGGATGTGTGGCTCAGTTTGGTTTGATTTGACTTGGTTTTCCCCACCAAGGGGATGTTTAGAGGTTGCAGCCAAAAGATGTTCATAAGGATGCTCACATTCTTCATAAGGATTTTTAAATTATGCAGTTATGGATATGATATGATCCAAAACATATTAAAAAGTGCAAAAACAATAGTTTGGTTTCAATGAGCAACTCTTTGAAAATTCAACTCTTCTAAACCATGGGATTGATCTATTTTTGACTTATGTGATTTAGTGTATGGCTGGTAAATAACATATTTTGTTAAAATATCTTTGCCTTCCTCTCCCTGACTTTCCCTCATTTCCATGCCAGGCAGCTGTTGCCACAGCCTGACACACAGCCAGGTGAGGGACAGGTCTGTCCTCTGCCTCAGGATTCTTGTAAAAACTGCAGGAAAGTCATTTACTCTCTCTGCTTCAGCTTCCCATCTATAAATTGAAAAGAATACTATTTCCAGGACTATGATAAAGAAAATACTTTCCATTACAGACTGGGTGCTTAGGTGTAAAGGTGCTGATATAAGTACCTTAGATAGATAAGTATCTGGGGTACAATACAGGCAGATAACAAATAGCTTAATCCAGCTCCTTATCAAGCTAGTCAGCAACTTCTGCAGAAGCAGGTTGTTGGACACAGGAAAAGCCACTTGAGGCTCAGAGTGGAATCTATTAGAGAGGTCTGAACTCTACATTAAGAACTGTTCAAAATAGTGAAGTGCTATTAGTCCAAATTTATAGGCAGAGAGGCATCTGTGGCAAGAATTTTCAGGAGTGCTTCTTCTGCTGCCTCTGCCTTTCCAAAAGGCAGAGGGTGCATGGCTTTGCAGCCCCTGCTGACAGGGGAATAAAAGCAGCACGGTCATCAGCTGTGTGTGGCTCCCGTGATTTCTGTGCTGCCCCGCAGTGCATTCAGAGTTGGCACAAATTAAATGCTGGTAAATTCAAACAAGTGTGCAGTTTTGCACAAATCCAGCATTATGTTTGAACGGAATCTCCAAGCGAGCAAAAAATGAGGATCAGGCATCTAGAATAAACTCTACAACAGCTATGAAATTTCAGCATCATGTTTTTTTCATGCATTCAAATGGGATCTGTCTCCCTACGCCTACTCTACATCATCTGACTGGACTGCCTGCTGGGAAGCAACAGTACCATGGCAGTTCTCACTGAGAGATCACTCAGTCATACCATTTACAGCTATGGAGACTGTAAATCTCTTAGGGAGACTATAGAAGGGTGGCCGTAAAAAAATATGCTGATTGTTTGTTAGACTTGTTTTTAAAGTACAATGTTCATTGCTGTTTAGTGAACATTTCACTGAAGCATCCAGGGGATTATAACCAACCTCCCTTCAGATAACAAGGTTGCCTCTCTTGAGAAAATACATTTTTCAGGGGTTTTGCTCTGCCATTCTTTTTTTCTCCAGACTCATGAATTGAAATACAGCTGCCTTTAGTTTTTAAGACCACACAGTTTAACTAACTTGGTTGTGTCTGTCTGCAGCAAAGAAAATTTTACAAGTACATTTTGCAGCTTTTTTTGGTTTGAAGTCTGTAGCATTTTGCTGACCATACAGCATTTTGCAGACTGTATTGCATTTTAATGCTTTTACTGTATACATAATTAGGTCAGTTGTTTACTCCAAAAAGTTATTTCAAGGTTCAAACCAGACTAAACTGAGAAGCTGCATCAGTCTTTTGCAGTTGAGTCTGAAGTACACCAGAACTCAGAGAAGAGAAGCAAATGAAATATGTGTTAACTAACAAGAGATCAGACAGCTGCAAAAACAATGTTTTATAACCCCTCATTTAACATGCACAAATCTTTTCCATTTCGCAGAGAAAATTTCTTAGATTCACTTAAATAGAAGCTAAGAATTGTGCAGAAATTACTTAAAATGAGTCAAAATCATATATCACTATTTATGCTGCCACTAGCCAAATAGCATTTTGCTAATGACTTCTACTTTCAGACTACAAACCAGACTTGTTTGAGTAGCTAAATTGCTCTTGCTCTTATCCATCATGAACAGAGAGAAAAGTAACCTGGAAGATAGTGCTTCTGGGTGGGAAGGAGGAGGAGAACTAAGTAATTTCTTCAGTGGATGAAGAAACTCTTGAAAATTTTTTCCACTTCATTGCAGAGGAAATTATTTTCAGATTTAGGGAATTTTGACCAGTGCCAGAAGCTTTTCTGTGATAACATGAGAGGAACATATTTCATGGATACTCTGGTGTGACATTCAGGTCTTCAGCTTTAAGACTTGGTGTGCATAAACAGATAAAAAAATAGCATTGTATAAACACAAAAAAATAATTATTAATATTATTAAATATTTATACATCCATTGCAAAATCCAACAGTTAAGAAAAAATAGAAGACAGGCAAAAAGTTTTTCAGTTATTGTTAAAATGAAATTTGAATTTAAAACCTACATTGAATTACTACTTTTTCTGATCCATTCATTTATTATTTCAACTGATGTCAGTAAAACAGCAGTTACCTATGTCATAGTTAAACCAAGCTGCCTTTGGTTAAACTGTAAATTATTTGTTATGAACTTAATGACTCGTGTACTTCAAAAATTTGCTTTTGAATTTCTTCTGCATGTTTAAGATACCCACAACATGCTAAGTATAGCTTTGCAAATTCTCTTTTGGGAAGCAAGAGGAACGCAATATCCTTTTTACTTCTATAGGTAAGAAAAGTGCTATAACAATATCTCCTATTTCTGTGTTTCTATCAGGACTGACAAAAAAAACCCCAAAACCCAACATTTACTTTTTTGAACTGAAACAACCTTTCTTTTTTTTTTTTTAAACAATTATTAATTGCATTTTTCCATAGATAGCAATCTTTTATTAATATACACATTTCAATAAGGTTTTAGTTCATGTTTCTATCCAATAATTAACACTTCTTATTTTCAGAAGGAGCTATTTAATTTACAAGAGGCCTATTAAGAATTATATTTTTCCTCATTAGATATAATTGAGGGATATGACATTTTGTTCAAGAGAAACTTTTTAGGCTTAATTAGGGAAACAATGCAGTGTTTCCAGCTTCTGCTGAAGTTTACTGTGACATTACTTCTTGTAAACTAAAAATAGATAAGGAAAAAAATAAGAAGAAAATTAGAAAAGTGATGACATTATATAACAATTTTACCGTCTGAAAACTGAAGTTTCATAGACAGAAACTGAGACTGTGGCCTTGCAAACACTTATGCATATGCTGAATTTTAAAGGTGAATTGTTAAACTGTTTATAGGATTTGGACCTAATGTAAAACATATTTAACCCAACTGATGACAAGAGAATTGTGTCCAGTATAACTGAGATCAGAATTGATGATCCAGATTTGTGATTTATATCTGTTAGTGAATGTAAAACATGAGACCTGAGGACTCTTGAAAGAATGATTAATGCTTTCAAAATATTCCCATGAAGCCATATTCCAAGAGTGTGCAAAATGTGCAGTTTCTCTCACTTTTGACACCAAGCCAGAGAAAACTCATTGGTTTTGATGGTGTTTCACTTTGCAATTTTAAGTTTGCTTGAACTGAAAACCTCATAGTCAAATTTGAGGGTGGAAGTGGGTGTGAGCCCACACAGGTTGAACCCTTGCTTTCTGCTTGCACAAAGCCAGAAAGCTGTGCAAAGTCCAAATGCAAACTCAAAGTGGGTTTTCATGAATATGTATACATGTGCATCCAGAGAAGAGATGAAAATCATTAAGGCCTTTGTCAGTTCATGTTTGATTTTGGTGCAGGCCCTGCTTTTAAGATACAATAAACCTGTGTAAGTTACATCTTCTAGAGCCTTTTCCCTTTCCTCTCCCATATTGTAAGTATTAACAAGGCAATTTGGAGTTGTTGAACAGTCTGAACAATACACTTTGAATACTCAAGTCAGGAAGGTCTCAAAGGTTGTACCATGTAAAAGTCAAATAATTAAACACCAATTACTTACTGTAAAAAGAAAAAAAAATAATGTCTGCTGGGGAAAGGTGGATTCAGAAGGCCTAATTTAACACAGAAGATTTCAGTGGAAATAGAGCCTTTAGCTACATTCTGCTTGACTTCATCCAAAAGAAAGGGATGAGAAAAAAGATTAGAAAAGCTATTCAGTACTTCCTTTCAGCAGTGGAGCTTTGGGAGGTGACAACAGCTACTGGTAATTCTTTCCATAATCTTTTCCCCAAAACAGCATTTAGAATCCTCTTCAAAATTTGGCTCTGGATCAATGGCTTCATTATTTTTACAAAATACAAAGCCACCTCCCTTCTGTGCTCTTGGCTACAGATTAAATGTTTCAGTTCCCCAGAAATATCTCTTTTAAAAAAAGCTGTTGCAAACCCAGAGAACTCTGTTTCACCTGATGCTACTGCCTCCTCACACATTACAAAAATCCTGCCTTTGCCCTGCACCCCCACTCAAGCTTCTCCCCTCAGTGCCATCAAAAAAACAGTGCAGTGCTTTTGTGGCTGGCTTGCTGCTGCAGTGTCTCAAGAGAAAGAAAAGGTCACTATTTTCTTTGCTATGAGCCATCACTTCCCTGCCTCTGTTCCTCCTGCCACCTCTGGCACAATGGCTCTTTTCATAGCAAGGGCATGATTAAGAATTAACCATTAAAATCTGTTGCATGTCATCAAAACATCAGGGAGTTGGTCTTGTAAAACATTGTGTTTGGTTTCTTTTACTACAAAAACACTGAGAAATGGAATTTTCTCTCTGTGGAAGATGAGCTGCTCCGAGCTTCTCCAACACACATTAATATTATTTACTGGAGACAGCAGAATGAAGGCCTCATTCTCAACACACAGCAAGTTGATTACTTACATCAATTGTTGTGATGGGAAAAAAAGTGCTTCATTTTCTTGGCACTGAATATTGGCTGAGTTTATTCACACCTACTGAAATATAAACAGGCTTATGTTTACATTAGGTACTTTGGGGAAAACATCCTGCAGCCAGAACTCTGGAGTGCTTCAGGAATTTTAAATACAGCTATGATACTATACACTAAATAAATAGGATTTTCTATTCTCTCTTTTCTTTGCAATTTCATTTCACATGTGCATTCTACTCTTCAAAGGTTACAATCCAAAGCGCAGTATTTAACAAATTGTTGACCCCACACCCATCATATCATTACATTCCATCCTTTCCCAGGGTTCACTGTCAATGTAATTATAAGGCACTCAGGAGGTGAATGTTGGTTGGGGAACACAAGGATTCATCCTTTGAATTGTGTTGTATTTTGACAACTTAAACTGTTTTCATTCCTATTACAGGAAATTTTGACTCCTTATGTAAAATAACTAGTGAAAGACCACCTCTGTCAAATAGTAACAGCAAAGGGGTCAAGGTTGTTGCTGGCTGGACTTCATGAACGAAGATCTTGGGATAAGCCTGCGCAATGGATTTTTTAAGTGAGGCACAGTGTGCGCGGAACTGGCCCCACTCCCTTTACTCCTGAGGCTCATCTTGCCACGGCCGAGCAGCTCGGACGGCGACAGCGAGTTCCTCCAGGATTCGAACCGGCGTCCTCAGAGGAGGAGCCGGCTCCACAGGCGGGGGCCTACGCCCCCCGGCCAACGCCCGCCGCCTCTCAAGTGTAACATACAAACAGCAAAGCAATAATGTCAGGCTGTTGAGAAATCCTGGGAGCCCGCGTGGGTCAGAGCACCAGGGGAAGCCCTCGCCTTGTCCTCTCTGCCACCGAATGACACAAACGTGGCACTGCAGCCACGCCTGTAACACGAGCTGGGGCAAGCCCCAAAAGGTGGCATGGGGTCAAGGTAATAAGCAATATGTGTGAGATGGAGAAAGAGAATCACACAGCAAAAGCTAGGCTGGGATTTGGGGGAACACAGTGCCTGCCTTTGTCATGGAGTTTACCTATGTCTCGCAGTTGAATCTACTTACCATCACCTCATCTTCTCCTCATCCCCACCTGTTCCGCTTTGTCCAGTCTGCTTTTCTGTTCGAATGGCAGGATCTTCAGCTTAGAGAGGCTTTATACAGCACCTAGTATAAAGAGGCTGCTTACTTATTTGTGTAGATTTAGCAGTTAACAGATTATGTAATCATATAAGCAAATATACTCCTAGGAGAGCTTATTACAGTATATGGACATTTTTATGTGGAGATCATTTTGTAAAATGTAGCAGAACTATCAACATATGGAGTTCTGACTGGTAGGTACTGGACTACAGTGGTCAGCATACTACTGAGGAAAGAAAATATTTTCAATCCACATAGAAATCAGTAAGAAAAATAACTATTTAATCAGGCAAATTGAAATGAGGAGTGATGCAGAGTGACATGCTTAGCTGCAAATAAGGAATAATTATCCAGGGCAGCAGAGAAATTGCTTAAAGAAATGTGGCAAGCAAATAAAAATTACTGAAACTGGTATATATTTTAATATCTAATTTTAATATTTAAAAATATAAAGAGACAGCTTTAATCAGTATGGTAGTTTCAATCTGACATCTGCTTTAAATTATTTTCCAAACTAATCAGTCTTTTGAGTAGATATAGGAGATGTAGACCAAAGAGGAGGATAGATACCTCCACTCATACTTTACTTCAATTAAGACTATTCCTATAGAGAAAACACACTAAAGTACTTCCTTAATTCCTCTGGTCTAAAGGTTCTCATTAGCTCTTCAGACTTAATCCAGGCTTTGACACTGACTTAAAATTTCAGCCTCAGTCTCCAAAGTGGTTTGGAGATTAACTCATATCACTTCAAAATCACTTTAGTTCAATCACTTGATATAAGGAACCTTACCATGGGTCTATTTCACTAAAAGGTTACTGAAATATGATGAATTACATCAATTTAAGATAAGTTTGTACATATATAATAAATATACATATAAGAAACTATTCATACCACATGGGTTGTGTCCAAACAAGATTTGTCCTATTATAAAAGAATTTTTTAATATTCATAAGAAAAGTTTTTTGTTTCCCTGTCTCATAATAGAACTTTGTTTCCACTGGAAGTTCCATTTCGAAAGTAAAATCTCTGTTGAAGAGCACAGATGCTGATCAGCTGTAATACAGTTATCAAGAAACTGTCAGGAAAGTGAAGGCTGTGAGAGACACTTGCTCCTTTCAAAAGTTTTTATTAATCAACAGGGTAACTTACACTTTATCAGCAGTTGTCTGAGGAAGGGCAAATTCTCCTAGCCTGTTAACACACAGGTGGATGGTCCCAGGAAAACAATTTTCCTGCCTGTGAAAGTCTTTGTGTCTGTGTTGTTTGTGTATGTTTTTGTCTCCCATACAAACATTTATTGATTCTATTTAGTCCTTGAGTTGCAAAGCTGCTGCCTTTGAAAATGGCCAGTGGACAGCTTCATTTGCAAATTAGGGTTTCTGGGAACTGAGTGGATTACAGCAATTTCATAAATATTTAGCTGTGTAGATTAACAAAAAGAGAATTTTCACAGGATAGTTAAGGAGGCTATTTTGTCTTCACAGGTAACATCACACTTTAAAGCAATGAGGAAGCAAACCAGCATTCTCCTAAAATCTCTGTCCTCCCCTCTCATGACACTTGAAATTGTGATAATATGAAAAAAAAACTTGTTAGAATCACCATGGGCCATGCTGTAGGCCAATTTATCTGTTCAAAGCATTCTCAAACAAGCAATTCCACTGAAATAGAAAGGATTACTTGAACGAATAATTCCTCTCTGAGGACTTTATCATATCTTCCCAGAAAACAACAAATATTTTATTTAGAATTGATGAAATTTTTTAATGTCAGCATGACCTATATGGAAACAGAGCCTGTTATTTACACTATGCCCAATCATGATAGTGTGGAGCTCAAAGACATTACTTGAATGAACAAGAGGGAATGCTAGAAAAGAGGGAACAATCAGACCAAACAATCTCGGGATTTTTATAGCCCCTATTGCTGATGTAATGATTGGGTTCTCTAACACAAACAATGAACATAGTGACAAGAATGCAGAGGAATGTTTGGACTTCCCATGAAACATTTCAATAGACTTTTGATCTTTCTTGAGGATGGTAGGATAACTATAACCCTCTTTCTTGAAAAACTCCATTTGTTTTCACTGAGACCTTGAAAATCTCTGGATTTTGCAAAGTTGGAAGCATTACTGCTAATGAGATGTCTGGGAGGTTTTAAATTGAGCAGTTAGTTTGCAAATTATTAAACAGAAAAACAGTGGCCAATGCATACCACCTTTCAAATACAGTGTAGCTGAAGTAACAACAAAAAATAGTGAGAACTATAAACAGGTGTTTCACATTGATTAGGCTTCTCTGATTCTATAACAAGAGTAATTTTTGTAGATGAATTAATTTTTAAATAAATAGGATAGAAAAACAGCATGGAACAGCACACAGCTAACTAGCTGTAGCAGATAACAAGCAGGACTACACTTAGAACTGCCCTGCAGAACATGAGGAAAAACAATTAAACTGAAAATCACATTTCCATCTAAACAGTGTTTCATTCTTTTAGTATAAGCAAACTGGGATGTGACTGAGCCAGCTCTGACTGTGCAAATGTGATTGTGCACTCACAAGTGTGTGTGAGCATATGTGCATATTTTCTCTTTTTCTCCTTGTCCATTATCTTAGTGGGAGTTAATACCGTAATTTTTTTTTCCTTTTTACAAGGAATTTAATTTTCATTTCTTCCACCTGCAATTTATATCAGAGTATGTCCAGATGTCCAACATCATGCACTGATATCAGAGCCAGAAAACCCTCAGGTAACTCTTTAAGTGTTTTTCAAATCAAGCCAACCTGGTTCAATACTGCACAGGCTTACCGGCAAACATGCTTGATTCAGGTTCATGCTGTCTATAGACTATTTAGAGGGTCTCTCTATGATTGTAGCTTATGCCTGTGGGCTTTGAGATCCCAGTGTATTTCTTGGGCACACAACACTGTCCCTGCAGACTCCCTTGCTGCTCAGCAGGAGTTAGTCTTCTTCCATTAGCTAGGTCTTTTCTCAAGATCAAAGAACTGTGTGATGAACTCCACTTGACTTGTGTTTCAAGTTTTTCCTGTGCTTCCATTTTGTATTTTTTGGCATGTAAATGTCAGGCAGGTGTGATGACATTTAAAGGTGCACACGAAATCAACATTTCAGCATTGACATCAGTAAGGACCTCCTGCAGCAGAGAGGGTGTGTGCTGCCCTGCTGGCTCCATTACCTGGAGTGGTGGCATGGTGGCACAGCTGCACAGTGCCATGGTGGCATATTGACATGGTGGCACGTGGCACAGTGGCACATAGCACAGGGGCCAGGGCTTCCCCAGTGCAAGAACAGGCAGCAAGCCACTGCAGCAGATGGGGAGCAGAGGAGGCAGCCAAAAGATGAGACATGTATGAATGTAACTACTGAAATGTACTTAGCTGAATTTCAAAGTATTGGTCTGTCTCTTTTAATCTTATAGCCCAGTGTAGCTAAAGAGTATAGGCAATTTGTAGAAATTAATACACCAAATGCAATTAATTTTTTGTGTCAATATAGCATAAACTTCTATTTTAGCTGATATGAGCAATTTCTAGAAAGAACTGCAGGTGTTTGATTTTATCATATAAACATCTACAAACATGACAGATATAAGAAAGTGTGCAGATTTAAAAGAAGACTTAACACCCCCCACCTCTTTTTACTTGTATTTAAGGGAATTATGCTCTTTAAAACATTAATTAAACCCCACGTAACTTAATCTCTAAAGGATACAAAACATACTGGCAAATATTTCAAGTCATTATATGAATCATTGATAAGCTTTATGGCAAAAACTTTTTACTACCTCTATTGAAAATCCTGAGGTAAAGAAGAAATAGGAAACGGTAATGATTTCTGAGAATAACTGAAGGAAAGGAAAAAAATCTATGAGGAGAGTAAAAAGAATAGGACTGTTTATTTTAGAGAAAAGATAAATACAAGGAGGCCAGATAAAGCTTTATAAAATAACATATGGCACAGAGAGAAGAGAGTGGAATATTCAGCTCTGGGTTTCTCATATTACATAGACAAAGGGATATTCAGTTAAAAGAGGAAATTTAAAGCTGAGGAATGGAAATATTTGTCTACACAATGAAGAAGAATTATACCATGGAACTCTTTGCCAAAAGGCAGCATTGACTTTAGCAGAATTAAAAACAAATAAAAAAAATCATATGGATGGTGAGAGCATCCAAAGTGATAGTGCTGAGGTGTAAATCATATATAGGTCTAGTTTCAAATGCAGTGCATTGGAGGAGAGAGAGCAGAAGAAAAAAAACTTCATTTTGGGTAAGGCATCCTGAAAATGCCTTGACAGATTCTTTCTCTGAAATAGCTGTGGGAGTGAATGAGATACCAGTTGGATTCAACATATTAATTCTTCAATAATAAGCAGGAATGATAAAAGTTTCCACTTTGAAATAATAAACAACTATTTAAAAAGAATAACAGGTGTTGTTTTAGCTGATGTCATAGACTGTCACTGGGAGATAAGTGGCACAATAACAGTGGAAGAAATTCAAGATGAATGTCACAGCTTCACACTTGGACATAGGCACTGTTTCATGAAATGGGCTGGTTGCCAAAAATATAAATGGTAGTGATGGTAGCGAGGAGGTAGAAGAGGGCTGGTAGTGGCTGGGAGGCAATGTCTGAGCTGTAAGCAATCTCCACATTTACTATAATTAATGGTTTGAGTCAAAGACTCACTCCATCATCAAACTCCTATGGAGAAGCATCATCGCTGCAGCTGCTTAGGTAAAGAATAAAAGTGCCTAAACTGGACAGATGAGGTGGACATTTAGCAGTTTTAATTACTGAACTTAAATAAAAAACCTGAAAAAATAGAGTAGAATGTATATTAAGATTCCATATTCCTTTTTGAAAGCGTTTCTTAAAAATTTTACATACTTACTTCATTAAAGACAAACACAGGCTACTGCTGGCTGTGTGCAGCCCCCCTCTCCACCCTGGTAAGAGCTGTTGTAAATCCATCTATCTTAGGCTTTATATCTGCCTTTCATCTCAGCAGACTTTGACTTTGAATGACATGACATAGAGGTGAATACAGATGCTTATCCCTGTGCCCCATTTCAGGTTGTCTTCCTGCAGTCCTTGTACCTGTGGCAGAGTTTCACAATCAGAGTCTGGATTACAGAGATTCTGAAAAAGGAGAAAGGGTCTCAAGCAAATGTTTATTGACAAGGTAAGAAGAGCATTGAATCCTGCTGAAGCCCTACATGCACCACCAGCAAGAGCAGCTGCCTGTCAAGGTGACCTGCTGGAGCCACAGATGTGCAGCCCCAGCTCCTCTCCACTTTGTCTCCCTGTTAGCATGGGGCTGCTGCTGCTGCCGGCAGCTCATGAATATGGCTCGTTTTATCTTGGGTTCATCAAGCCCTCACAGCTGCCTTCACAGTGTGTTCAAATTTGGTATGAATGCTGTATGTAACTCTAGAGCCATGATCACACACTAATATGCTGATAGGATTAGCATTGCAGTTCTTGGGGAAGAAAATGATATCTTTAGATAAGAGCTTTCTCTTTGAAGATTTTGAGCTCTGTACCCCAACACTGCTGTAGTTGGGGGTGGGGGAAGACCACTTTCTTTCTCACCATCTTCTTCTCTCTTTTCATGCTGTCAAATGATGTTGGAAGGCTTTTCTTCCACTTATGTCACAGCTTTGCCAAGAGGTGTTATGATATTGTCCTTCCACTATATAAGGGGAAGCTAAGGAAGAAGGCTAGTGGTTTACAATAATTAATGCTAGTATTACGATCCCAGTGCTGCTGATACTACAGAGCTATCATGGTTGTGGTCACAGTCTGCATGGCTGACAAGGTTAATTTGAGTTCAGGAGACTGTCCAGTAGTTGGGAAGGTATCTGTGGCTTCTCCCCATGCAGTGGTGACAGTTGATACTTAGAATTGCTCTGTATTTTGCTATACATGTATTTGGTGTGTCACCACACCATGCAGAACTGCTTTCATTTGACAAAGATATACCTGGTGGTACATGTGTACTACCAAGGTATAAATCATTTTCAAGGCTATCTTACAGTGGCATTTTACCTGAATTTTTTCAGCAAAAACAACATTGTTGTCAGTTTTCCCAGTGTTCCTGAATTCAAGGAACTGTGTCCATGGGATCCAAAGGATCTCCTTGTTCTCTACTCTCTTTCACAACGCTTAGTGGAGAAACTTACCAAATTAATTCTGCTGGATGCTTATCTACTCCCAAGTGGGGAAAGAAGTTCAAAACATATTTTGATTCCCAGCTCAGGTCAAAATACATGTTGGTCACTGGGGCTGAAAGCAAGACACATATACACAGTGCTGGCTACAGCAGAGTGTTACTTTTTTTTCTGAAACAACCCTCCAAAATACATCATCAAGACATTAAAAAAAAAAAAAAAGTTAAAATTCACCTAAAAATTTAGAAAGAGAGATGGGAAGGTTTCACAGCTATCTAAAATTGCTCATTATCCTTAGGTAATAGTAGGAGAAGGAAATAAGAAGGCTGGGGCAAAATAGTTTTACTTAAGTGCTGTTTCACTTAGGACAAATAAACATGGGAAAGGAAAAAAAATATTATTTTTGTTATAAGTAAATGCAGCTGAAAAGAGTGACATATCATGCCCATCACTATTTTGTAGGCAAAAATTTCTTTCCAAGATTATATAACTACAGTTTGTAACTAGGAAACCGTCATCTGGCTTGTCCTTCTGCTGCTTTCCAGTCAGCCTGTCATAGCCTTGCCACAGCCTCACTTACAGCACCCATATTGTTCTGACACATTTACTGGTTCAGAGGGTAGTTCATAGGTACAAGAAAAAATGTTCCAGCAGCAGAAATACTCAGTGAGATGACAATGTGCTATTTATTGTCTGGCAAGCAGGTAGTGGAAGAAGCAAATAAATATCAGAACAGGCAACTGTAAACAGAACACTTTAAAGCAGTCTAACAATGTCTCATACTAAATCATCTGTTAAAACTTCCACCCAGACAAGATGACTCTCTGCTTTGGAGGACTGCATGAAATGATATGTTAGAAGACATGAGTGAGCTTGTGATTTCTCTGAGTTTCATGATTGAGAAAGTGATTCTGAAATAATCCTGTGCAGAAAACAAAATACTGCTAGGTATCTGCACATATACACCTGAACTTCAGAGACAGGGAAAATTTACTGAAATGGCCTATCTCCTGTTATCCTGTTATTTTTCAACAACTTTCCAAGATAGCAAAGACATTGTTCCTAATACTTAGTATGTTTCTACCTTCATTTATGGCTCTCTGGTAGAATTGCACTCTATTTTAAATGAACTCTTCTTGAGAGGGAGACTCAAAAGGATTATATTTATGAACGTGAGGCTTGAAATAAGATGTATCCTAACCTTTAATTATGAATCACTGCCATGGTTTCTGAAAAGCAGCTGAAATTCTAGTGATGTTTTAAGAAGGGAAAATCCTGAGGTTTATTTAAGAGTGTTCTGTTATTTTAAATGTCATATACCAAAAGTCCTTGTTAATAAAGACTGGCACAGGTCACACTGTCAAGGATAAACAATCATTCCTAAATCCTTTGTTTCAGGCTACAGTGAAACCTAATCCCTACGGTGTTCTTGCCTGGCCGTGCATGCGTGTAGATATGCACCACTTTTACAGTACTAGTGCTTTCTTTCAAGCACGTTGCTCCTGACTGCAAGGCATTTGATTTCTGGTAATTAATCAGCTCATCATACATACTGTGTTTCTCCCTCAGGTCTAACTCAAGTCAGTGATCCAAAACTGGCCCCAGGAAAAAAAAAAAAAAAAAAAAGTTTTTTGTGGTAGGAATGAAATCCTGATAAACAGTGCT
>VXAU01003699.1:284446-356296 GCA_013399695.1 Formicarius rufipectus | reverse complement strand
GCTTTTTGGGCTTCATTGTTTTGGTTTTTTTTTTTTTTTTTTTTTTTTTCAAGCTATGTTTTTAAACTCTGTTTCCCTGCCTTCCCCTTTAAAACAGAAGAAAACCCAACCTGAAACAGGCAAATATGCCCCTAAATGAGACATCAAGATCACTGTATTATTTTTGAGGTCTTGTGCTTCAGCATCTGAACTCACTGCCTGAAATATTAGTGCTTATTCTTTAAACAACATTTTGTCACATGTTTATCTGTCATCCTTTATCTTTGTGTTCTTTCATATTTGGTTTCTCTGTATGATAGCCTGGTTACTGTTAATTCTATCAGATCCAGGAAACAACTTCAGCTTGTGTTGGTAATTCTTCATGCCAAGAGATGTGGCAACTCTCATTCTTTTCAATTATGTACCGGTTGGCCTCAACTGTTGTTTGAGGAGTCATGCATTGTTACAAAGGATTCACAAGAGCATTAGAAAACTTAACAAGCAAGGTCTCACGTTTTATTTCTTAGTATTAAAATAATAGCCTGTATGCCTACAAAGGCACCATGCTCAGCTAGTGAAGATCACTGGCTCTCACCTATCCATCAACTCATGGATTGTGGCACTGCTCCTCTTTCTGTTAATGCACAGGATTTTGAATATCTGCTTCCTGCAGTGATGAGACATACAGCCCTGCCAGCATTATTTCTAGGCTATATTTTTTTGGCACAAACTAAGCTCTTTATGCCAGTTCTTTTCCCTATGGGAGAGGCATGAAACCGAAAGGAATTATTTCCCCTAATAGCTCCTTGCCTCACAGGGATGTTGTGAGTCTTAATTAATTAATGTTTGTAAAGTGTTCTGGGAGCCTGGGATAAAGAGATGCTATATAAGCACTGGTACAAGTAAAAAATATTGTTATTATTCTTTCTCCATCTGATGCAAAGTCACTGAGTGAATCAAAAGCCAAACTATAGTCTTCACTGTAAAAGTGGAGATAGTTTGACCAGCATAAGGAAAGCCAATGTAGGGTATATTTATTTGCAAAGAATTATGTACAGATATGTTTAAGCCATGGGTCAGTTTGACTCAGAATTCTTGCAAAACAGGAAAAATAGAAAAGGATTTTGAACACTACTACTGTGCTGTTTTTAATTTCCCTGTCTTTTCTTGTTCTAAGCATACCATCCAGATAAGGAAAATAAACCACACTGGGCTACAGATTAAGTCAAATATCAAAATCGTTGCATGCTGACCGTGAAAACTCACTCATGCTGAACATTTGTAGGTTATCAGGATCAAAGAGCATTTCAATATTTATCAAAAAGCATAGCCCACCATGGTTTAGTCTTCATTAACCTGGTGTGTATTTGAAGAACTCAATAGAGCTAATTCAGTCCAAACTAAAGCTGACATTTTTCTGACTTAGGAAAACATTTATCCTCTTGAAGAGATATGCATCAGTTTGTAAATGTTGTGAAAGGGCAGAATAACCTAAGGCTCACAGATGCTATTGGGTTGTCTGAAAGCAATAAGCTCTACAGAGCTGAATTAGCTTTGTACATAGAGTCAAGAATGAACTTGTCATTTCTGTAATACCAGTAAAGCTTATTTCACATATAATGGGACATCCCGCTGTGCATAGATGATACAATTTTTCTAGTTGGATTTAAAAATATTAAAATGAAAAAGAGGTTAAATTAGGCCGTGAAAGCTTGGGTATGTGTGATACAAAGGGTGTGCAACCAGCTGTAGGGAGTTTTGGAACTACATGGCTTTACTCCCCCTGCTACTTTTGGCTGATTGGGTTTCATGTCAGAACAAGACCTCAAGGAGTTTAGCTCATATAAAAGACTCTCCCCCATATATAGAAAGGAATATGGATCATAATGGGTGTTAGTTTTGATTCCCTGGCACTGCCTCTAGCTTTTTCAATCAGTTCTTACTGTGCAACTAATGCTCATATCCATGATGTTCATCTAGAAAAAGATCATTTGAAAACTTGCTGTGCTAAAGCAGTAAGTTAGTATTTCAAAATCAAAAGAAAATATTAGGCATACTGATGACATGTGATATTTATGTATGTAGAGGAGAGAAATCAAAATGAAGATTATGGCACAGGACCTAGACTCCTGGCTTAGCTTTTCTATCAGTTTCTTTTCATTACTTGAGCAAGCTGTTTGATGTCCCCAGGTCATAACAAGGTATTGTGAATCATTTTTTGTTCTCTCTGTATGAAATAGCAGCAAGAGAAGCAAACAGGAGAAGATATATGTAACTGAGAGGATCATGTGTGTCAGAATGGATAAAGGGGATTGGGAGTTTGATGCTTAAAGAAAAATGGATGGCCAAATGCCAGTAAATAACTACTTGCTGGCTGGAGTTCAAACCTGAGCAGTGTTTCAAGCAAAGGGAGTTAGACACTGCCTACTGTTCCTTCCCTCCATGTTCCTTTCTGAACATCTGTGTATCTTCTCACATATAATACCTTAATGGTATAAGAAGGCTGGTGAGAACCTTGGACACCCATTCCAGTGAAAATTGAATGTCTTTCTAGAGAGCCTTTTAACTGAATCATAATAGGATCCAGAAATAGTAAGTGATTCCTTCACTATCTCCTCTTGAATCTCATAATTATTGCATTCTTGTGCAACTTCTTCTAGTGGGATAATAAGGAAATAAATCAAATAGCTGGAGGGAATGGTGACCACAGGTGGAAAGTGAAGCACTGTTGTTTACCATCTAAGCATACTTTATATGGTTTAACACTGGGGTTTTTTTGCATTTAATTTCCTGGTGACTGAGGTTCTGTTCCTGAATCCTAAGGGGACACAGTTTAACCAGACACTGCCAGTAACGTGTAACCTGTGCAGATTTCCACATTTTGACTAAAGCCAGATTCTGGGGAGCTGCATAACACTCTCATCCCATAAAGCTTGCATAGCCTATGTCTGCACTAATAAGTTGGCAATGTGTACAAGTTACACCAGACCACACCACAGCAATCAGTCAGGTGCTGGAGTAATAAGTAACAGCTCCTCACCCACAGGCTTCCTGCTGCAAAGCTGACTGTCAGCAGGGATTGGGCTGGGCCACACGGAAGATGGGAAAACACTGTAATTCCATGTATCTTTGAGGAACATGTCAGAATGTTTATTGGAGACTCATTAAAACAAATAAGAAGAAGAAGAAGAAAAAAAAAAAGGGCATTTTGTAACACCTGCAATAGAGGCCTGTTGGGGAAGAAGAGTGAAAATCTGGATCTGCCTACATTTAAATGCAAATTAGAAGGAAAATACCAGCTGCAATGGGAACAGAACAGTGGCCTCTAAAGGTTCAGTGGTTCAGTTTGAATACCTTTCATATAACCTCAGTGGCTTACTTTTCAAAGGACCTGTGCACCTGTAGATCCTATTGTTCTCTACTGTTTGCATTGTTTATTCCTTCTAAAATTATTTTACAGACAGATTAAAATTGGGTCTTTGTACAGAGATAAATAGGGAAAGGAAAAAAGTAACAAAAGTTCTGTTGGGAGAGAAAGGAAGAGTGTTACTGGAAATTTTTAGTCTCTCAGTTTTTTCTGTATTTGAAAGAGATTTCAGCTGGGTTTTCCTTAGCAAATTAGCTCCTCCTTGCCACCAAAGAGACAGGAAATCTAAGTAGCTTCCAGAATTAATCAAGTAGAGGAGAAAGCACAACCAGAGTCTTATCTGAGTTTTCCCTCTGGCTTTTCCCCCATACCATCCCTTTACTCCATAAACTTCCAGCAAGTTTAAAGGCTCTCTGGCAGCATAAATATAAGTGGGTTGCCTAAGATAAGGGACACTGCATGAAATGGAGAACATGAAAGTAAGCACACATTGAAACAGCCATCTGCTCAGCCTTGGAATAGGAACATTGCAGAGCTCATCTGTGCATTAGTGTTGCCATTTAATGCAGTTCCTAACAAAAAAGTTAATAAAATTCATGGCTGTAGCTGACTCACATTATAATGTCCTTCTAGAAAAAGCCTGTACCATTGCTCTGTGAATCTGTGCACAGAATAATAATATGTACCATAAAGCAACTTGAAGAGTCTCGGGTTTCTACTGCTGCAGATAGCCAGACTCAGGGTTTACAAATGAGTTGGAAAGCCATTCTGGATTGGCAGGAAGAAAAAACCTATGTTTCTGAAGCACACCACAGCAGAAGTTGTCCCCAAGCCTGGGAACCATGTGCTCCTAATACTTAGCAACTGTGCCAACAGAGTAAGTATTGAAGAGGAGATACAGAGCAGCTGTTATTTACATCACTGAAAATTTGTTAAGAAATGGGATATAAGGTCAATGGAGTCTTACAACACCTCACCATCATTCTCTGCTTCTACTCTCAGTTATTTGCACATGGCAGTCCACAATAGAACCTTTCAACGTTTACCTTTTGCTTAAGAGTTCACTCTCTGTATTACTTATCAGTAGACATAAGTTGATGGCACATGGTAAGTACTGCAGTAAGGGTAATTGCATGCAAATAAATGCTGTGAGGCTGTTAAGAGCAACCATTGTACACAAGTAGTACTATTTAATAGCTTACACTACAAATCACTGCAGTTATTTTAAAACTGTCATTCTACAGAGGAATATTATTTCTATAGGCTGGCTCTCATTCTAAAGCCTTTAAGGGGTGTGTTTGCTAAGACGTATTCCACTTAATTTATGTTACTAAATTGGGTTTCTCAACAAATATTGTGAGTAGTAGAAAGCAGTTTTTTCATTTACTGAAGACAGAGCTGTGAATTCTCTGAATGAAAAAATAGAATGTTTTAAGATCTGGGATATTTGCAAGAACAAGGGTATATTGTAAATATAAGCAATCCAGATATTCTGAGTTTGTGGAGACAATACAACTGTGTGGTGAGAACCTTGAAAATGATACATGAGAGAGAAGACTGCGGATGGGAAATATGTATGAATTTGCAAAATAAATGAACAAGAAGATGCCTACGTGACAAGGGACTGTGACCATAAAGACAATAGTTATTCATAACTTTAGCCAATGATAGAATAAAGAAATCGCGTGAACAGTATGTAGTAGCCAATAAACGCTTGATATATGCACGATGCTGATGCTCTAATTGCATAAAACTATAAGCTTTGTTAGCAATAAATTTGCATTAGCCAGAGATCATACTGGTCGTGGTGCTGTGTCCGATTTCCTGCTAATTCCACATTAAGATATGAAAAAATTTGGAGGCCACAATCCATACCATAAATTATTTCCTTTGCTGTTGTAAAGTGGTATTTTTCCACAGTTTTATACTTTGCACAGAGAGATAAGAATCCAGAAATTTCTAAGTACAAAACAGCTACAAACCAACATATTTCACAGTTTACAAAACACATTTGATATACACTTTGTTTAAGATAGTTAGAAAACAAGTTGTTTAACTGCAAGATATATTGAGTGTTCAAAATATATGAAAAGGAACTGCAAAATGCTGGAATCTTTCAGATTCAGGAGACTGATAGGCTTTGTGCATGTCTGTCTCTGCATGCATGCCTGTGCTCGTGACGTCTTTTATTCAGCTGCCAACGTAATTAACACACCACCGTGGGAGAGGTGGGTGGGGCTTATTTTCCAAATCACGAACTCCTTGTTGTTGAATCCAGGACTGCCTCAACTGGGTGTTTCTAAACATCCCATGCTGAACTATTTAATTTGGCATAGATAAGTAAATAATGTGTAAAAGAGAGGGTCTGATCCCCTACCTCCTTCTTAGATGAAGTTCAAATGTCAAGGATATTGGGCTTGGACAGCAAGGAGATGTTGCATTGCCTTGTTCAAATCTTTTATCATTTATTTTCTCCTAAATTGGCTCAGGACCATTCATTGTGAATCAAAGTTTCCCTAGTGCTTAAACTGTGTTTGAAAATGAAGCCTTAGCTCCTAAACTACTTGTAACTTTATGAAAATGTGATTCTTTTAAGGATTTATGCTCATTCACTGTACCACACACAAGGAGTCCCAGCACTGGCTCTGTGAGTCAGAGCAATGGGGTTTTTCTGAGTCATTTAATTGCTGCATCTTGGGTTACATGAAATAGGGTTGAAATCACAGTCGAAGTGACACCTGTGACAAGACTCTCAACAATTTTTGGATATCATTGAAGGATGTGGGATGGAATTACAGGGAATTTGCAGAGAAATTCACAGACTGCAGCTAAATGCTTTCTTAGTTTAACACAAATAAATGAATTTGGCTCAAACTAAACGAACGTTGACAAATGCTTGTAACACTGGCAGTGGATGATTTTTTTTTTCTTTAGTAATGGTGTGTTAATACTTTCTACAAAAACAGAGGAAATAGGAGATCCAGGTTCCCTTTCTTCCTGTTGCAGGCAAATTGAATCTATATCTGTCATCGATCACTAGCTGCTGGACTGGATAACGACTCTTGCTGACTTCTATTTAAAAGAGCAGGACAAGACACTGTGGAAATACAATAAATGGGATCCACATAGAGGATAACAGAAAAAAAGCCAAATGAAGGCTTCTACTTACTTGAACCAAGTTCATTATTCTGATTTTTATGCTCTTAAAATGGGAAGATCCATGGAAATACAAAAAAAACAATTAATGGAACAGAACATGCATAAGATTTATATTTTACAAATACAGCATAAGTGTGACAGGGAAGAAGAAATTGCTGCAAATAATACAGAAACTAAACATGCAAATAGTTTAAACAAACATGACTACTAATTTTTGAGTAAATTAAAAAGAGATACCTAAAAGTTATTCCTGCTTGTAAACAGTCTCCATCATAACTAACAAATGAAGAATATTTAGTCTTTTCTCTCTCCCCTGCCTAGCTGATGGCTAATCTGCCACTGATGTGTCATATTTGGCTCTTCATCTGCCCCATACTTCAAGTTTTTGCCACCCCCTTATTGCTTAAAAGCCATACAGAAGTTTATATATCAGTGCAAACAGTGTTTAAATGTGCCCAGCCAATCAATGAAAGCATTGTCACAGAACAGAGGAGCAATGCAGACATATCAGATGCTCTGGCAACAGTGGCATAATCCAATTATTCATTAACATAAATTAAAGCTACAATGCTGCAGGCCTAAGACGTGAAAAAAAAGCTGGGAATCTGGAAGTTAAAAGGACCTGATATGTGGGGAACATTCTAAGCATTGTCCTACACAAACCACACAAACCCTGCTTGCCTTAGCCAATGGACAAGGATTTCATTTACCGAAAAATGGAGGCTTTGAGGATGCTGCTTTACACAGAGTTCAGCCTGGTGTTATGGGATAGAGAAATTACTAGATCAGGCCTCTGTTTTAAGATTTAAATAGTAATGTTGTTGCACTTTTTCACATCTATTTTGTTTCTCAAAGAAAGCAGTTATTTTAGAAGTAAGTAAGGTGCTTTTCTGACTTTTTGAAGTCCATACATTATATTCAGTCTACAGTTTTTCCTTCTGTGTTGCCTGCTAGTTCTTGTGGGCTTTCTGAAATGCTGAAAAGTAGTTTAGAGTGAATTAAAGGCAAGTTTGTGCTTAAAGAATAGAAATGTCTCTTCTCATGGTGCCACATGTGTGGAAGTTTGGGGGTTTTCCTCCTGTCTAGGATGCACTATATTTTTTAGTCCTGAAAGAAATACCAAGACACATTTTTGTAGCATATGAAGTAGGTTTTACAGAGGGATTTCACTGTTCTATGTGGAGAGTTAAATTCTCTCTGCCTCCTTGTGACATGGGAAATTTCCATTCTCTGAAACTGAGAAATTCTATTGCAAACATCAACCCATTTGAAACAAAAATTTCTAATTTAGACCAAATGACAGATTTGCATTTTGAAGAATAATCTGTGTGTATTTCATGATCTTCTTACATATCTTATTTAAAAGATGATTAATCAATTAATTTTCCCAAATTCAACTTTTAATTTTTTTAAAAATCTGAGATTCTATTGTGTTATTACATGTTACATCTAAATATATCAAAATGTCTACACTTAGTAAACTTAGTCTTTTAGATACAAAGACATTTAATTAACTAGAATTGCTGGCACTTCTCTGTTTGCTGATGTAGCAGTATCTGTGTTTTTATGTATTTCTGCTTTCAGTCTCTTTTTATTTGCAACTCTTGCCACTCCAATGAATCTATTACCTTCAAAAATGCTGTATTTGAAATTAGAGAGAAAAATCATGCATGTATGCAGTTTATATAAACACGATTAATATTAACCAGAAGAGTAAAATAATTCATGGATTTTTTAGAGAAGTCGCAATGCTTCTCAACAGCAGTGTATAAACCTGTTAACCCCAGCCTCTGCATCTAATTACAATTTAAGTGTTAACTGAGTTTTGTAAAACTTTTATTTTTGGTTACTATGCCTGCTTTCTTGTTGTAATTACTTTTGAACTTAGCTGTATATTCTGAAGTCTCTCTCTAACTGTATACTTTCTTTTTTCCTTCCCATTGCTCATCTTAGTGGACCTTACGAATATTTGTAGAGTGTCCCTGAGGTTGCATTCAGTCAAGTGTTTATCATGCTATTAATTTAATACTTTTCAATCTAGCACATATACTTTAAAAAGTTCTCCAGCTGTTTTCATAATCGGAAAAAATAATTAAAATGAAAAAAGTCTTTCTGGAAGAGGAGCTCAGGTTTCTGTGCTTTCTAGTTGGGAATCACAGCTTCACTCTGTGCTTGACCTAGAGAGAGTACTTGACAGCATCGAAATCCTATATTTGCCTTTCCCAGTGGTACATGAGAGCTCTCTTCCCTCTTGTTACAGAAAGCACTAGATAACATTTGACTGCAGTTACTGGTTTGAAAGACTCAGCTTTCATGATCCTTGGCTTTCTGCTGCTGTTAAAGAGGAGTCTTAGCTTGATTCCAAAGCGAAATGGCCTAGAGTCTGACTTCAGGTGTGCCTCGTAGAGAAGACAGAGATTTCAAGAAGAAAGCATGGCATCCCCTGGAAGTGTGCTTGTGGATAATTTCAGTTTTGTGGCAGGAAAAATAAATTATTTCAAGATGACTCTCTGTCTAATAGTCCCTTATATGTTTGTCATCTAAATACTGATCTAACCGGACTCATAAACAGGATATAATTTGAAAATTGTACCAGATGCACAATCATATATATTTAGGAAGTAAAAAAATGCAGTGTGTTTAAGTGTTTAGTGTAAGATAAAATCTACATAGATCATACGTAAACACTTAGCCATGGGCTTGTTAAATGCATATTCCAAGCATTTGTTAAATACAGAAACAACACTGTAAGCTACTCACTACAAAATGAAGAAGCAATCTAAAGGAAATGTAACTATATGAATGAATAATTAACAATAATAGCTTTAGCATAGAATTCTTCTTTCCTCTGTCCCTTTGCCTTACAAAGGCATAGTTTCATAGCTTACAACAGCTTGAGGCTGACCAGCTGCACATAACTTTTATGCAATTAAACATTTCAACTGCCCTGTCATTTCTTCTAGACATTCAGCTGCCTAGGATTCCTATTTTCAGACATTAGTCCATAATTTTGATCTTGAATCTCTAATGATGCTGCCATTCCCAGACTTTTCCCCAAAAAATGTAGGATACATATTTTTCCCAGGCTTATAATTTTCCTGGAGCAAGACATTACTATTTCAACAGGAAGGCAATAAAACATTTCTGAACACTAGAAACAACAGTCTCCCCTGTAATAGATCCTTATTTATTTTTAACAGAATCAATAGTTGTTTGCAAGTAGTTGCAAGCTGCAGTCTTTAAGTAAGGTAAGATTGAGAGTATGCAGCTCTCTCATGATTCAGGTAGAGTAATCTGATTGAAGTCTGTGGCTACTTTCTATAAAATCCACAGTGCTCTAGCTCTTTCAGCAGGTTCATAAGACTGACCTCTTTCAGATGGCTCCATATATCCCTCATGAAATCCATCAATACAGCAAACTTCCTTTGCCTAACCTCTGCATTGATTGAAGTTAAGTACTACATTTGCTAGTAGAACTCAATGAAGCTAATCATCACACAAGTGCAGCTCAATGTTTCTTATTCAACTGACTTCAGAATACCTGAATATCAACATAATTGGTCTACAGTTGAGTATATTTCTATATTCTTTTTAGAAAAGGATGAAATATCCCCTTTTATACTCAAGTAACTCTCAGTCATCATACACAAGTAAATAACAAATGTTTTCTTCTAGCCAGTAGTTTTCTGTTTTGAAGAGGATGTTTGAATTAAATGTCTTCTATCCTCAGTCTAACTTTTCTTCTCCAGATTCTCCACAACGCACAGTTGCTTTGCCATAAGTATTAGGGAATTATATGCAAAATACTAATTTTTAATCCTCTACCCAACCCTCACCCAAATAATGTTACTATCAAAGCTGGACCATTATCTCTGAATGGAATTTGACTTTAATCAGCATTAGAATCTAAAAGACGGAAAGGTACAGTACTCTGAACTTACACAGTTTTTGCTTTCAGGCAAGCAGCTGCATTATTAATTCTAATAAGATATTCTCTTGAGAAGGATTGGGGTGTATGTAACCCTAAGTAAAATTCTTTTACTGAAGGAGGAACTTCCTAAATATGTATATCTCTATATTATGGGATTTTTTTATTTATTTTGATTTATTCTGAAATAAAACCCACCTCTTGCTTGCTTTTAGGGTTTTATTATTTCCAATGTAATAGACGTATACAGGCTATGCAATGGAATTGCTAACAGGATGTTCATAACATAGAAGACAATGCAAAATGAATGACTTCTAGCTTCAGCTTGTACCTTGCATGGAGATAACAAAGGAGGTTTATGGGCACCCTTATGGAGCATATTCTGTGTAGCATGAAAGGATGTAATGTCTTGGGAAACCCATCAAGGGGTTGAATGTTTAAAGCAAAGCTGTGCTCAGGAAAAAAGCACAGAAAAAATTACAGGATTCAAAACTTTGGTGAGCTGTGGAGCAAGATATCATCATAGGCCTTCTAGTCTCTATCTTCCTTTTGTAAAAAGTGAGTAAAAAACATTGCCAATATATTGTTATTTTTATTATATTTACCTATTTAAACACCTCCAGCAACAGGTCAAATCCTGATGAAGATAATTCGACTTTCAAGGAAACTGTCGGTTATTGGATGCCATTGGTCTTTTAAAATACTTTCCAAATCAAAGGTGCAAACCTCAGGATTTTTGAATAGTCAAATTCGTATTTGTGAAGTTATTATTTCCTACATTTATCTAGCCAATCTCTTGCATAAACATGCATGCTCAGACATGGAGAATGTGTTTGACACTAATTCAGAGAGTGGCATAGCCACTGTCCTCTGTAGTACATGCTTTGCTGCCACAGCTGGCTGCTATGTGCTCCTAGAGAAAGAAGGATGTTTTCTAATGTGACACAACACATGTGCTTCATGTGATGTGGCATGAGATCAATGAGCAAAAGCTACAAGTACCTAACTGAAGGTATTTCTTGGTTCCCAAATTCAAAGAAATAGCTTATCAGAAGACAAGAAATATTTAGATTTTTTTTCTTCAAGGTAAAAGACAAGTATATGATAAATAAGCTAAATTTTAAAATTATATATATGTATCTATTCAATGAAAAGGTGATGACATGTTATTGCAGGGGGAATCCTATTCTGGCAAGTAGCTTGTATTTTGTTATCTTTTGAATTTGCTTCCTTCCTTGCTCTGGCAGAATGCAGGTGTTGACTTCTAGGGAGTGTTAAAAAATCTTTTTTTTCTTCTTTTTCTCATGAAGAAAGAAGACCACAGCTCACACTGCAGGAAGTATGTGGTTTTCTTTTTGGATTATTCTTTTCTTAGTTTTTGGGGTTTTTTTGGTGATTTTAATTATAGCTTATTATATATTAAGAATGGAGTTTCTGTTTACATATAAATTCAAGTATTGCAACTTATGAATGGGAAAAAAAAAACAACAAAACAATTTATCAGCAAAAGTCCAAACCAGAGTTATCATTCCTTTTACATAATGCTAATGATGTTTCAAATAATAGTAAAAAGAAAACTAGGAAAACACAAAAGCTCTGTATTAGTAAAGAAATAAATTTGATGGTACTCTGTTAGCAACATATCTGCAATGTCATTACTGGTGAAGAATTTTTCAAGTGTGACCATAACAAACCACTCTATCTCTTCTGGATAATGGTTTTCCCATGCGAAAATCCTCTTTCATGTTTCAACCACATGCAATCCAGTGCCAGTTTGATACTATGGTGTCTATCATCACATCATACTTATTTGTTCCAGTGTCAGCTGTTTCACCAGCAGTTCAGACCCACAGCCTTTCACTTGCTGCCTCTGTGGATACTTGGTGTGAGGCTAGTCCCAAAGACAACAAAAGTACATAGAAGTTCCAGAAATTAAAAAAAAAAGAAAAAAAAGATATTGTCCCAGCATTAATAAAGCTGCTATCAAAATTTATGCCAAATTTCTCTGAAAACAAAAGTTTACTTACTTTCACTTCGAACAAACTTGAGAATGTAATGGATGGGAAGCAGAAGGAAAAAATGTAGTGGCTGTAGTGCTGCACTAGTCCACTTCCTAAACCGACAACTGAACTTCATTAGAATTCTGTATATGCTTTTCCAACATTCACTAAGTACCATAGTTGTATTAAAAAAACGAACATGAATATTCAAATAAACAGTAATAAAAACTTAAGAGTAAAATAACTATGAACAAAAGTTAGCCAAGGAGCAGGGGAGAAAGAAAAATGTTTTAATTTAGCACTTTCAGAACTTCAGAAATTTTTAAAAGTGAAAATGTTTTTACCCAGTTACTCTGAACAATATAACCAGTTTTCATATTCTCACAAAAATTTGAAATTTAACTGGGACTTCATGATTGCATAACAAAATCTAAATTCAACAAAGATAAAGTTTACAATGGATTTCACTGAAAATTCAGTACTATTTGAGACTCTTTCAAGTACTTAGGTGCCCTAAATGTCACCTACTTGCAGCACTTAAATTGCTCACTGACTAGGTCATATTCCTTTGTAAGCCTTAGATCTGGATGACTCTAGTGTATTTATACACCTGGAAGTATTTTGTACAAACATTCTAATGACTTCAGTTCCAATTGTCAGGTTTAAATGATAAGTATTTGTGTACATTTTTGTACAAGGTTTTGAAGAAAACAGTAGCTTATTCAATTTCAGTATTTCAGACTAGCCATGGTCTGTGTATCTGTTTTAGTATTTACAATATAATGTCTTTTCTCCATCCTGCTTTAATATGTGTTAATGAAACAACAAAGATAAGAATAAAACTCTTTGGGGTAACAGTATTGATTTAAAGTTATTGTCTTCCTTAAAAAAACTGCAACATCAAAGAACTAGAGTGTGTCAAAATCAAAGCTATATATCACATTAAAAGCTATATTTAGCCTGAACAGTTTTCACTTATAAAATCAATTTTTAGGCTTTTGAACACCTGTGATGTGAACAAGTAACAGGCATAAGTATCACATTTCTTTCTTATTTAAATTTTCAAAGTAAAACACATGACTTGTCTGTATTCAAGCATTAAAAAAAAAGAATTGATCCAAATGTTGCAGTGAGTCAATTAGATTTACCTTGTGAAATAACTTCGACATCAGTGTACTCTGACAGCAACATATAGAGGTAAATCTAGATCTGTTTATTCTATTTGGCCTAGAGGAAAGCCTCCATTGAGCACTGTCAGATGGGCTTGTGCCATGCAGTGTCAGAGCTTTAAAACTATCCCACAGTGTGCAACAGCCCAGGAAAAGGCTGGTCACTTCACTACCAATGTGTGCAGCCAAAGACATCCGCTAGGGAAAGAAGAGGATCCAGAGACAGCAGAGGCGTGTGTTACACAGCTTAGGTTACAACTTTAATTTCCATTTCCAACCTCCTTACCAACCTTCAATCTCTAGTTCTTCTCACCATAGGAAAATTACATTTCTCAATATTAGGAACCAAAAGCTGTTATATAGGTGTATATGAAATGTATAGATTAATGTGCCATATAATAGTGGACAGAAAAAGAACTGCCTAATCACCTGGGTTGAGTGAACGAAGGAAGACATATTTGCCTGCCATCTGTTAATGTAAATGGTGTAGCTAATTTAACAGTATTAAACCTGAACCATCATGCTATTATTCCAGTTTTACATCACTATGAAACTGGAAGTGAATCATTAATATCAATGAAATTATACTGGTGTCAGCCATGGAGTAATCTGCAGAAGGGATCAGGTTCATTAATTTTAATAATTTATGATGCAGTGTAGGCTACACAATTTTACTAAATCTACTTTTATTTAATGTGACCTGCTGATCCTTGCAGGGATTACAAATCATCCAATGAATTTGATATGTCTATTATAAGCAATTTCTGAAGAAGCATGACTTTTTAGCAGAGTGTACAAACTTCTGAATTTATCTGGGAAGGCTGTTGACTTGGTCATTGAAATGTTTACCAACGTGGTAGATTCCATGCAAAGACCATGAAATGATGAACTTTTCAGTCTGAAATGGTATTCTGAAATCTGAATGGAGATCACTGTATGATGCAACAAAATCAGTCAGTGACTGTATATTATATGTAATAGATGTAGCAACTCAACAACCACTGATGTAATCCTTCATTTGCTGAAACATTTAGGCCAAATTTTTGTGTAGTACTTTTATCTTTCAGTCTTTGTAAAATAAAAGAGAATAAAATTTGCTTTTAATTATTCTGCTTCACTATTATTAATATATTCTTTTTACAAAAATTTATTTATTAAGATCTTAAAATGTAAAAAGAAAGAAAAGCCAGAACAAACCCTATATTCCTTGTTAGTACATATATAAAGCAAGCAAATAAATAAATAAAGCACTAGGACATTTGTACCTTTGCAATGACACTTGTAATTCATCACTCTTTTATGAATCCCAGCAGAATTGAAGTTCAGAGAATCACTTGTGAAGAGGAGCTGTTTCATGTCTGAAGGATAAATCTGTATTATGGGTGAGAAGAAACCTAAGAAAGTTTTCTGTTTCTTTCCATTTCTTTATCATCCTGTGCCAGGCCTGCAGCTTTGTGAACCCTGAGCTTCCCTGTATGAGGCATGACAGAAAGAGAAGTGCATGGTGTTTTGTACCTGTAACACACTACAAAGCTGCAGCAGTGTACGTGGTGATCTTCTCCTTCAGCAGTGCTGTTGCACTTCATGCACTTGCCTGCATCAGTCAGAATTTGACCTTCAGCAGGGCACTGTGCATGCTATTCAAAATTGGCTTTTATGAGTTCAGATGAATTGAATGCCTGTTCAGCTGATTCCTGACTATTTATGGCTTTGCAGTGACTGAGTAGCATCATTTACGTCAGATCTATAAGTTGCAGATCAAAGCTCTATGTTATACATAATCTTTGAGGTAGCAGTAAGTGAACTCCAAAAGGGTCCAAAAAAAGTCTGGAAACATTTCCCAAAGGTGTATATCACAACAGCAGTTTGAAATATCATGAAATACTTGTCTTCCTGCTTTCCTGCCTTATATTTCAAATGCAGAAATAGCGAATTCCTTTGTGATTTTTAATTGCTGTCATTATTAATACAGATCAAGATTTTTGTAACTCTTTCCTTTCTTGTAAGGTATGAAAGATTCCCTTTTAGTTTTCTTCTTTTTCCAGTTAAAAAGTGTGTTTAAAAGGAAATTCTGAAAAGCTAAAAGAAAACAATGTTTGAATTACTGTGGCTAAAACACAGTAAAATGAAAAACAACTGTTTAGAAATTAACTTCATTCTCTGCTTTCTGTTTGAAAACATTTCAAGCTCTCTTTATCACTTTTTGTACTCCTCTAATATCCCTCAAATAATTTGCTTGTGAATTTTTCAGCCAGTGATCTCATATAGGCATCTGTCTTTTTGACTATAAAGTCAAGAGGTTAAGTGTATTTTTTGCCTGTATGATACGTTGTCCAAGTTAAGTAAACATATAAAAAGTAGACAAACCTGAAAAAGGCACCATTTGTGGTTCAGAGAGATTTTTATTTTATACAAATCAGTTAATCTGCCCATAAATTTAGACAGAGTGCAGTCATTCTCATTCACTATATAATGACTTACATATTAAGCATAAATTTGAAAAGGCATTACAGCTTGAAACACTTCAAAGAGTCTTAAATACCTTTTAAAATACCTTTGTTTTTCTTTTTTTTTTTTTTTTTCAATTGAAGAAAATTACACAGCTGATACCAGAAATTTGTCCTGTTAGGTCTTGTGTCTGATAAATATTTAGACATTACTGCAGTTGTAGTATTTTGGGATATCACCTTACTCAGAGTGGTCTTTTCTTCACTTTCCATCTTACTGTTAATATCAGCACACAATGAAGATGAGAAACATCTACAGGGCAGAAGATGAGAAACCAGAACTCTATGAACACAATTAATCAAGACAGCATCTCCAGAGTAACTAAAGACTATGACTTTTATCTGTTGTAAACTGAAGAGAAAATCTAGCTTCAGCTTCCTTCCATACCAGAAGACAATACAAAGTATAGATCATATATACACTGCTCAAGTTAAATCCCTTTCTCTAATTAATTGTTAGCAGATCAGACTACCAAAAAGCTCTGCAGGAGGATCAAATCAATACCAACTGATCTTGCAAGGCTGTGGAAACATTGGCTTACTTTTCTTCACACCATATTGAAGATATCATCCCCTGTACATCCTGGTATACTGAGCATGGATTTGAAGGCATGATCTTCTGCATCTGATCTTAACAATGGTTAGTTGTCATGCAGTAAGGAGATGGCAAATACAAAAAGTGAACTTTAGTCTTGATAGAGCACTTGCAGTGAACTGGAATTTTACTGCTACCTACCCTCTTCCAGCCTTGGGGAAGGCTTCTGTCCTTGGAGCTGAACCATCCGAAGAGATGGATGTGTGTCTGTGCTGCTGCTTCTCCAGCGCACAGCTGGGTGCCCGACTTCACATCCATCCTCATCAGTTGTTGAAGCTAACACAAAATAAGTTCAAGCATGCTTAATTATTAGCAGATGGCAGCTAACTTTTTATGTCTTAAAGCTACTGGTGCAGGTGAACGTTCCCCTGCATCCAAGCAGTCTGTATTTATGTTGTGGATCTTTCCAGAACTCTCGTATGGAGATCGTTTACAAAGCATTTAGCTGGATATCAGGCTAGTATTCATGTAGTTATCACTCCACGACTTTGGTTTACTCAGATACACCCAGCTACTCCAGTACTCTCTTAGTGTAATAGGTCTACCTCCAAGATTTTTCCTTATTATTTCAATGCCACTTCAGTGGAATTTTCAGAATGACAGGGTAGTTACTGTCACTGTCTTGTTTATGCTGTGGAATTATAATTTTGCTTTACACCCTTTTGTGCTTTGGCTGATGCCTTCATTTATAGGGACAGAATAACACTTAGCAATGTATCTTACATCCTGGCACATTTAATTAGTATGTCAAACTTGTGCTTGCACTTCTATTTCTATTTCTAAAGCAGAAACACTTTGCTCATAGTTTGGTGTCAGAATGCATGAAACCTCCTTGGCATAATGTGAATTAGAACCAGCAGCAAAATGAATGAATGATTAGCATTGGGCATGGATCCAGTGTTTGACATTCCACTCATTAGAAAGTCTACTCTAATTAACTTAATTGGAATCTACTGGGTGTGCCATTGATGGATTTGCTTGTCACCGCAATTTTGTTTTATGTTCCATCAAACTCATTGGTGAAAACATGATGTATGCTGAGATTACCTTGTAAAGACCTAGTTCTTCAGAGGGATCTGAAAATTACAGCCTCTTGCTCTCACACAGGGACTTAATGAAGTCAATGGGAGGCAGGGTGCATGCTAGTGAACTCCTTCGCATGATAATTATTTTCTCATAGTCCATATGAGTTACACATGACATATAACTTTGCATTTATCTAGCACCTGGGGATTTCAAATGACCTCCTAAATACTGAGGAATCAATTGGGCCACTTTTCTTAATGCTAATAGCACCTTTTCCTACGAGGGGTCACAGAAAGTACTCAATAAACTCTTTGGGGTTACTCAATACATTGTCAGAATCTGTCTGTAATCAAGTGAGCCTTGTAAAAACACAGTTATAAATAACATTATATGCATTTTCTGACTGCTATACAGGGAATCTGATATTTCTATAATCATACAGTAAATGATTAGCAAAATCAGAATGAGATCAATGATTCTGTTGAATGAAAAACAGCTCTGCAAGTTGCCATTTGAGTCAGTATGACTACTAACTTCGTGGATTTTATTCTTTTATCTGTGATCCTGACACATCCATCTCAGCTGAAAAGAACTTTTACATTTCAAATTGCAGGTATACACTTGTGCTGAATTTCCATTTTCTTTGTATGCATATGTATATTTCATTAGATCAGGGCTCTTATAATGGTGGCCAAATAATCTATTTTTGGTCTAGAAAATAGCATTTATATTAAATGTAAATGGGAGGTTGGATTTCCATTACACTTTTCTGGTCTAAGGCATAGAATTCTGTAAACAGAATGAAAATAGACATACGTTAATCTTTGAAAGCATGAAGTGGTTAAATTGATACCAGTGGAAGGAAAATTTAAATGATGGGGAAGATATATAGACAAAGCTAAGTCCGTTTTATTAATATAAAATCTGTGGTCATACTTGGAATGAAACATGCATCCCCAGAGAAGTTTAAAGAATACATGCAGCAAGGAAAATACCATTGTTACCTCATGAATAATGGACTTCAATGCGTATCATGACAATAAGTAAATTTTAGGAAACAGTATTTCTTTATAGTAGTCTGTTGAAAGATTAAAAGGATTTAACATTTCATTTACACTGCCTTTTTTTCCCTTATAGCTTTTAAAAACATGCCTGTAGAATGTATTTATTTTTTAATCAGAAATTTCATGAGAACAAAAATACTACTCTTGTCATCAATTGTTGTGATTATTAATATAGGACTATGGAAAATTTTTCATTACCTAAACTGAGTTCTGTGAAACTCATTTACTTAAAAATATGCTGAAGACTTACAGATATTCTGATGAGTGAGACAAATTAGAGTGGTATCTGAAGATGCAAACAGAAAGTGAGGTGGAAGTTTCTTCTGTAATTTGTGATTTTTAGGTTACTGTTTGAGATTATCGGAATTAAAAAGAAGAATTACAATAATCATTGCAAAACAAGAATTACCTACTTTTAATCTTGGTCTAAATATACTTAAAAGGCAATCATGTAAGTTTTTTATAGTGCTTGCCTCTAGAATCCCTAAAGGATTTCTGTTTAAATGAATGTAAAAATGTCTTCTCAATAAAAAACTTACTAACTCTTTTCTGACATTGACTTCTAAGGCATTTTGTGGTAGTAAGTGCACCACATAACCTGCAATGTGGGACAATGCCCAGTTTGGTTAGAATGATAAACTAGTTTTGCTGGAAAGATTTTGTTGGGCTATGGTGAGATACTCAAAACTAAATAAAAGGAAAGAAGCCAAATCATTTTCCAATGATCTTTGTACTCTTTATACAGTGAATAGGCAAGAATGCTCAAATGGATGAGGAAATGAGTTACACTTTTGTGACAGGTATAGTTTTAATAGCTGAAGTTGTTGGTTTGGTGTCTCAGGAATAGGCAGCATCTTCTTAATAACTTTCATTGATCAAACAAAATTTAACCTTTTAAGCTTCAGGAAAAGTGAAGGTGGCTGAACTGAAACTTTTCTGTGTCTTACATCTTCCAGTGGTGATTCCTAACCTTTTACTTCATTGCCATAATATACATTTTTGCAGGTAATTGAGAAACCAGACAAAAGAAGAACACAACCCATACATTTGTCTAGAAATGCAAATTCACAAAACTGTAATAAATATAAAAGCAGTGTTCTAAAAAGTAGTTTTTCAAGTCTGTGCTAGAAGTAAAAAAAAAAAAATCACAAAAAAGAGAGGAATGAGTTGATATAAAAAAAAAAAATAAAAAGGAAAGAAAGAACCAATTAAGATAATTATCCAAGAAAAGTAGTTTTATTTTGCAAGTCTCTATCTGCATGTGTCTCTGGAAGTCTGCATCTTCTGAACTTAAATGTGTTTTGCAATCTGTTTATATGTTGCTTGTTTTTTTTCTTGGAGCATATTTGTAAAGAGCACAAAGTTGCCTTTACTCTTCAATTTCTTGCCATACACATCTTGTTTCTAAATAACATGTGAATTGCAAAAGAAGCCTAGGTCTGGATCAGCTAAAGATCCATTGCAATAGTTTGCTTTTTGACCTTTGGAGGAGCTCCCACATTTTTTAACTTCTGAAGAATTTCTATTTAGGAGGATATTTTCTGTCTGGATCTGGCTCATACTCTCTCTGCCATTAAGAACAAGATTTCCATTTTTCTTGAGAGACCCACCGTGGGGAGTCAGTTCCATCTCTTTCTCAGGGAACACACCTCAATTTTTCAATAGCAGAAGGGATTTTCTCTGAAGTTTTCTTTGTCTTCTATCAATACTGGATATATTGAGCACACTTACAGATCTACCAATGGACAAGTATTAACACAGAGAGCAGGTTCAATTCCCTTTGTTACTTTTTATTTTTTTTAATTATTCTGTAAACATTTCAAAGCCAGACATTGTTCTGAATCTTGCTAGAAGGACCTTAGAAGTAGTGTCTCATATTTGTATAATGAAACTGTGGGCACTCTAGGATTTTCTCAGCTAATGCCACTGTTAGACAGACTGTTCAAATGGGCTACAGTTTCAGGACAGCACATATCTAGACAATGACATTCATCACCCCAGCACCAAGGTTAGGAGAGCTTACCTGGGCTTTGGCCAAAAGAAATTTAGACCATTTGTTAAGTGTTAGGTTTTCCACGTAGTATCAACAGAGCTGGGAACTTCAGCGGCTTAAAATGTACAAAAGCAACCAATCATGCTGATCAGGGAATGACTAGAAATAGCATGAGAAGTTTATAATAAAATAAGGGTCTGTGCTGTTTATTGATAGTTCTTCCCAGATTACTTTTTCCTTTTTGTACTAAGCACAAAGAAAAATGACAGAACCTCATCTGGCAATTTATATAAGGCATAAATATAAACAACATATATAAATCTTAGTCTGGCAGTTCATGTAATATATATAAAAAAGATTTCTTTCACTAACTTAGTCTTAGAAAAACTAGAAAAATTCTCTTAAAGTCCCACATGGATATTTGTCATTCCTACATTGTGTTTCACGCTTAGTGTTTGAGATTACCTGTAAATAAAATGTCTTTGAAAATTAACTTTCTATTAACTTCTTAAAATCTAATGATTAAACTACAATTAATAATTTGTGATCATGATTCATTGAGTGTATACTTGTAATCCAATTGTGGAGTCTAACCTCTCTTGCTTGTCAGCAAGACAGATTGGGAAAAAATTTTCTTGTCACTTTACATATATAAAAACAATAATAATAAAGGTATGTAATTTAGTCCTTTTTTAATTTTATTTTTTACAGCATTCCAAATCCTTTCTCTCCTCTTCCTAACCACCCTCCAAAAGAATAAGAACAAAAGACTTAGTCACAGATTCACAGAAGGCAGTTACTAAGGTCACATGAATCAGAACTCTGAAGAAGTCCTTGAGCTGGAATAGGAGTTTAAATAAGTTGGCCTATGGCATCATTAAAAAATGCAGTTTCACATTACCAGCACCTCATTCCAGTCTCACAAATTTTGGCTTCACAACTCAGTAGTTCTTGATTTGTGCTAGACCCACAAGATCTGCTACATTCTGAACCTATGTCCACTTTAAAGCTATCTTGTAACCAAACTGCCACACAAATGGGACCATTTCTTTCCCCAAACATCAAATATTTGATTTCTGCTGCTTTAGACAGTCTCTTTTTGAGAACATGAGTGGTAACAATTTCTATAATTTTTCAGTTTGTTTTTTTTACTGTGTTTTAAGTTAATGCATTTCAATTTAGTTTACTTTTGATAGTATCATCTGCAGTAATAAATTTATAGTGTGTTAGATTTTACACTGTTAATCACAACTTAACAAACTTTTAACCTACTAGTTAAAATAAATATTGTACTGTAGCAATCCTTTTTGTGCCATAGTCTGGGAGCCTGCCTGCACAGATCAGTGGGGAAGGGAAGGCACCCACTGCAGGCTGAGGTGATCCAATCCAGGGGAAAGAGATGTCTCAGAACAACCTCAACTCAGAATGACTGGCATGGTTTATCCATTTCCAGAAGTTTGAGGAGAAGGCAGAGCAAATTGTCCTCATCTGGGACATCTTAAAGAGTGTATGAGTGACATTACCTTGATTTGTGGTTCCTAATGTGCATCCAGGCTGCATTTTCTCAGTCGGTATGTGTTATGAGGAGCACAAGCTAAAAAAGGATAGACAGTAAGTGAAATTATCATAGTAGGATTACACACAAAAATAGTATTAGCAGGTTTTCTTCCAAACTGTAAGACAATTTCTGCCAGGTTCAAACAGCTGAATAAATAGCTCCTGGCTTGTTGATATAGCAGGGAGGAAAAAAGCTCTAATTTATCACAGTTTATCACATGCATTCATCNTTTTTTTTTTTTTTCCACTTTCTCCTCAGGATAAGTATGTAAGACTCTACATGGTGAATTTATGTCTGTTTGTATGAAAATTGGATACAAAACTGGGTCAAAGTACTATTCTTAGCCACAGAAGAAATGCTACTGACTTTTTCAAAATCCACTCTCATCTATATATTTTCGTCCATCAGATTTAGAACCTCAGTGACGAGTAGTTTAACATAAATTGCTCTCCGTAAAACACCACATCTTCTTAAAAGTCTCTGAAGCAAGTACCACTTGTACAGCAGAAATTGCATTATGTGCAGCATATAAAGAATTCTTGTGGAAACGTCTGCTTATCTCATCAAAGTGAAATCATATCTGTGTAGACATGAAGTATAGTAGATATATATATATACACACATACATATACAGTATCATGTTACATGTTAGAATGCACTTTACAAATTGCCCAGAATTTTCATTTTCAGTATGACTCAGTGCCAACAGAAACATGGATTCAGTAATTTTTTGTTATTTCATTTTTTTCTGCTTTTAATAATGAGAAAAACAATATTGGTCTTGGATGTAACTATGAAAGAATGAAGATTAAGAATTACAGAAATCTTTTGTCCCAGCAAGGCTCTTACAGCTCTCATGAAATTTTGAACTAGTGTACTTTGTTACCTCACAAATCATTAATACAGGCTAACAGTAAATTGCGGGTTGGCACACTGCCCAGCATAGCACCACGATCAAACCTCTGCTCTCTGGTAAATTAGAACCCAGCTCTTTATATCAGAGGTACACACATTTATGGAGGCATTAGATATGAAATAATCTTTCTTTGCCATTTGCTTTTCTACATGGCTAGCTTCAAACTATGTTACGTAAAGGAAGTTATTTGTGTAATCAGGAAAAACTACACTAAACAGACCTATAAGATCTTTTCAACAGCAAGGAGGATTTCCTGACATGCATCTGAATGAACACCTAAAAAGACCTTAATTCTTCTCTGGGTAATTATAACATATGTAAATCAGTAAGTGTAGGCTCACAGGACCATCTATTTTGTGTGCATGTCCACAGAACACACAAGAGGACTGAATCCTACCGAAGAAGCAGGACTAACTCTCTTGACAGAAAGGCAGATTAATGAAATTAAACCATTGGAATGAAGCAGAGAAAAATCACACCTTTTAAAATTGTTGGAAACACTTCAATCCATTACTTCTTGTATTCTGGTGATTACCAACAATCTCTTAATCACAGTTTGTGTAATTACTTGCCATTTGATTGTATTTAAAAAGAATTAGCTTAGATTGTTTCTAGCAAGTCATCATCATTGCTTAAAAAAGTAGTTAGACAGACTTACCGATTTTGTGATAGATTGCCTTTTGTGATCAGTAGGCGTGAAGATATTTCATAGCAGCCTGTTCACTTCAGGTAGTTATGCAACAAAAAGCAACTATTTCACAAAATTTTTATTTTCCTTTCTTTTCTGCTGTATTTCAGTGGCCTTCTGGATGTAGCTTTTTCCTCAGTATTGTCACTTTAATGTCTATCTCCCAGGGGCATGAAGACAGGGTATGAAGAGAAAGCAAGTGATATAACATGGCTCCTGAAAATGCCCATTTGTGACTAGCCATAATCTAGGAAAAGCAATCTTGGAAAACTGGACTCCAAGGGAGCTTCAGAGGTTTTCAGGCATCTGTGTACTCTGCCTCTTAAATTAGTTAGGTATGTTCTGCAAACCTGTCCTTTTTCTTGGGCATAAGCAATTACTGTCAACAGTCCTAACCCACAGAGATAATTCCCTAAGAAACATCTTGGTTTCTCAATGAGAAAGTAGTCTCTGATACCTTTGATGTTTAAACCTGTCCGTTTCTTCACCTCACTCTCACTTTGTAAAAGCAATATGCTTCTAATGACTGATACTTACCCACAGAACAAATGTTCTAACTAGCAGTGGAAATTTCCTTCCCTGTACAGCCTGTATTACGCAATATCTCAGGTACCTCTAAATTCCTGGAGCCAGAGAGGGAAGGCAAAGGTACAGGTTTCATAGGCTCTATGCTTCAACTACTCCATCCTGCAAAAATTGTCACTGTCCCCAGGAGGACCATCTGCATGGGGTAGCAAGCAGGGGGTCAGGGTTTGTGTGCTGTATACTGGCAGACTGAGGCAGGCACTTAATTGTGCTTCATTTTCGGAACAGACACAGCAGGCTTCCATTTTGGTACCCATATTCCTAAGTCTGGGAATTAAATGCAATAAACCCACAAGTGATTAAGTGAATACAAATAAAACCAATGGAGCTACACCTGCTTAAACCATCTTTGAGTTTGACAGAGTATAATTACACCAAATATTATTGTAAAATCATTCTTTCATGTGTATGCCCAAAGATGGATGTATACAGATATAGGCTCTTTGGGTGGCTGATAGAAAGGGCGTTCTTTAAGTGCTACAGGCATTTCATATACAAATATTTTCTATGGTTTCCTTCCTCAGATGGAATAATATTGCTTCAGCCAACATAAACATATGAACTCACCAATAGGTGGAAAATGGGAACTGAGATGTGAAAAAAAAAACAACCCCACCCTCTAAAAATTTTGACTTCAAGAATGAAATACTGAGATTTTTGCCTTAGATAAGGCAAATAAACAATTCTGAAAACAGCCCACTACACATTATATCGAGAAATACTGAACTTTTTACTGAGTTCTTGAAAGATTTTTGTGCCACCTCGTAACTGTTAAGAGGCAAAAATCAGCCAGGAGACCATAGCTATGGGATCACAGCAGAGTTTGGGGTTCATGTTGCTTCTGGGGTTTCCTTTCCCCATAGATCTGAAACCTGGGCCGCTCTCTTTACAGGCTACATCCTGGGCAGTGGCACAAGTGTTTGCAGAAGCTGAGATTCACCCTTCAGGCGTGAGACATTCTTTCTCCAATATACTTCTATACAAGAAGGGAAGCAACAGGAATATTTAATAAGTAGAAATGTCAGTAATTTGATTATAATGTAGATGACCAGGTTCAGAACCAATGTTTTTATTGCTCTGGTTTGGTTCGAATTCAAGACTACTTATCAGAAATTACCTATTATGAAAGAAGTGTAGGTGATGAGATACAGGGGTTAAAAATGAAGCATACTGTACATACAATGAAGAATATCAAATTATCCAGGTAGAACGCACCTCTGCACTTCAGTACTTTCATACATGAAAATCTTAAATTGTGGTAAAACATCTTTATAATGGAACACATGAAAATAAAATGATGCTTGGACAAGGACATCATGTTGGTGTCTTCATTATAAGTGGAATTCTACAATTGTTCCAATGATTTTGGAATCTGATGGTGCTTAAGCTAATAAGAAAATAAATGAGAGCTCAGAAGAAATGGGTTATGGAAAAGAAGGTTTCAGCAAAGGTTATTCTAGGTATTATATTGCTGGAAATGAAAAAAGCAATATGTCTTAGCAAGAAAAGTGTGAAATGTGAAGCTATGAAAGGAATAAATGGAATGCTAAAAATATGTAGAAGATTTTTACAAACATTTAGAAAACTGATAAAGTAAAATGTACTTATTTACACAAGGCTGGAACTCATGAGCCTATTTGGTTTAATTTTCTTGGAGACCATGACAAAATATATACTTCTGGTTCTACCAAATGCAGAAGTCTGGGGCTACTAAAAGTACACTCTTAATGGAAAAACAGAACTAGGCAATGATTTTTGAGGGGTTGCTTATCATAATCATGGAGTGATGAATGACAGTCCATAATCATAAAACCTGTTTATTCTGTGTCTATACTGGTATTAAAAATGTTAAAATGCAACAATAATACAACACAAGAATATAGAGAGTGAATAATCTACTCTGAAGGACTGATTGAAATAAATTTTGCAGAAGCAAAAAAAATAAAATTATCATTTTTAGACAATGTCAGTTCATTTGAAAGAGGAGAGGTGATGAGAGTGCTCAAAGTGCATCGAGAAAGCATTTGGCTGTTAAGAGTGGAATAGTTCAAGCTAATAAAAATATTAAGAACTGAGACTGCAAAAGAGTTCAGCAAAGTAGAACAAGTATCTGCTCCAGAGTTTGCCATGAATATTACTATTCAGCAGTGCTAGGCTATATGAGATGGTGATAAATCAAGTAAGATTTGGAAAAGTCTCTGAAATTTCTATGTGAATCTCTGAGAATATAAAGCATTGCTAGTCTTGCACATAGGGGCAAATGCTCTACTCTTCTACACTACATTAGGAAAGACATATGTTGAACACACATTCTTAGAAACCTAGTTTTAAATTTTTTGTTTAAAGAAAATCAAATAGTTTACAGAAAGCTAATGTAATAAGAAGACAGGCAGTTTCTTCTTAATATTTATATATGAATGAGAGACAGGGAATATAAGATCTGGGTCCACAGGAGTAATTATTATCTGCAGAAAGTCTTTGTTCTGCAGCAGCGCTATGTTGTCTGGCAAAGTCTGCACCAACTCATGATGTCAGGAAAATTTCCTGATTTTACCTGACTTTCTTTTAAGACACAGAGGAGACACTAAAAGAAATTGTAATTCTGGATTTGATAATTATGTCACTAATGTTTGGCTTGAATTGCACCCCCAAGAGCAATATCCCCGTGTAGTCATGTTTGTTCTCTTCACAGCCCTGCCATCAGCAGAAGAAGAGCAGATGTTCCCTGGTTAAGGGCTGAGCACTGCCCAGCCCTCCAGGAGGCAGGAGAAGATGAAGGCCCTGCTTGCTACATGAGCACTCTGCTCCACTTGTCTCCAGTCAGCAGGATAACGTCTTAGTGACACTGCCAAGTAAAACTGTTTGAGAAGGTTTACCTTCTCAAGTTCGAAGTCTCAATACCTATGACAATTAATGTAGATTTTATTCACAGAGTGTTTGATACCAAATAAAATATCTGACCAAGGATTAATCTTCAAGGAGGTGGAAACCACTGCATTATTTATAACATATAAGATGGAGGAGATAATTTGAAGAGAATAGACTTCTTCTACTGTGAGAATCACTGTGGGCACTGCAATAAAAGTCTTACTTTTATTACTCAGTATAATTGAATATCAGAATAGTGTCTGTAAAATGAGCATTTCCGCATTATTTCATGTTATGGAAGAGACATCAATACATTTTTGTCTTCTCACCTCTATTGGTCAGAAAAAATCTTGATGCTAACCAATGGGGGGAAATTTGGCGTATTCCAGGTTCAAATAGAGTGTCTTTGCACACTGAGGTAACTTTGAAATACATTTTCAGAACAGGGCAGATTCGAGAGAAAGTATTGCGAAAAAATATTGAAGACAAAATATTGGATGCAATTAAAAGACCTGAATATCTTTATTGGTAATTTATTAGCTGTTCCAAATGGAAATATTTTCTCTATGTCTGGGAATGAGACCATCCTGATTAGGGGATGTCAGGTAGATACTAGAGATATTAGGGATAAAAATGCATAGTAGCAGGCACAGTGAACAGAAATGGAATTTATTATCTTTTTTTTTTCTTTCTTTTTTTTTAGTTCTGGAAAGGCAAACAGAATTTTGGATCAAATGAACAGTTTCACTAATCAGTAGTGTATTTTAATAAATTTTAACTAACAGTCTATGTCTTCTTTAAAAGGTGTGGTTTTTTTTCACATCCCCTATTCAAACAAACAAAAAAACCTAAATACTCTGACAAGAAAACTGTATTTCCCTGAGTAGAGAACAAAACATGTAGATTTATTTCAGTTTTGTGGTAACACTGAGGAGCTTGACTCATGGAACCCACTGTGCCAGGGATGTAAAGTGACACTTACTTGAGAAAAAAGGAAGAGAAGACTCACAAAAAAACAAAAGTGAAGTGTTCAGCAGAAAGCGGAATATGTATGTGCTCCTCTAAGATTTTTTAAGAAAGCAAGCTGTCACTAAAAATGGAAGACCAATAGATAATATGTATTTTCATAGCTGTGGTCTAACCAGGACCAAAGAGAGATAGGAAAGAATATAGGATTAGTTAAAAAATATTTCCCCCTTACTTTCTAGTACAGAGAGTGTTTTTCTGCACCTAGGGCAGGTACTATTTCTCTTCAGATCAGCCAAATGAAACATGCTGTATTACCAACAAAGTGACAATGTATATTATGAATAGTTTGGTTAAAATAAGAAGTGATCAGAGCCTTTGGCCATCCTTCAAACCAAACTGAACTCAAACCTTTGACATTTCAGTTACATTGTCTCCTGCCTCATCCTACATTTCTCATGGTATAGTGTCATGCTAAAATGCCCAGAGGTCTGATATTCAAAAAGGGCAGTGATAGGCACCTTGCCACTTCCTGCTGGACTATGGATTTGTCAGAGAAAGAGAGTTAGAGCTGTGGGAAGGGGGCATTTACTCCTTCAAGGCAAGTATTGTTGGTAGGGAGAGGGCAGGCCCTTTTTCCATGATGCACGATAACCTCCAAGGAGAGCATTGATGATGGATGACTGCCAAACTTCCCTGAAAAAATGTTGTTATGCCCTAAAAAAAAAGCAATACCATGCTCAACCTGAATTCACAGACAGTTCACTTAGTTTAGATATGACAGATCTTGAAAAGATTCCAGTAATGAAACTACCAATACATTTTCTATATCTAATTAGATCTAGCTGGAAGAAAATCAACAAAATATTACACAACCATTTCTCCCTGGATTTGAAAAATTCTGTCATTAAATTTCCTTTCCCAATATACCCAAGATATTTATAGTTGAATCTAACAAAACAGAAACTGATCTGTAGCTTGCCCTAATGTGTCTTTTTAAGCTCACGAGAAGTATTGACTGGAAGGATATCAGGTATTCTGTGATTAAAAGTGTATTTATCATTTACTAAAGATTATTGAATGATTCAAGATGAATTGTCTGTTTATGTCATTGATGCTAGCATGATTAATTCAAATCTCCTGCTAGGTTTAAGAGGACAGAATTAGAGATATAACTACAAGAACCCTCTTGATCCACAGTTAGTATGTCAATAGCTTTTACATCCTTTAGCTAAATGAGTGGTGGAAAGTATTTCAGTAATTTCTGGGTTCTTTTCCCAACAATCATGTCATTTATAGAAATTGTTAATGATGTGACAGATGGAAAATCTTTAATGTTTGTGATACAGGCACACACACACACACACGCACGCACGCACGCACACGCATGCACACGCACGCACACGCACACTCACACAAGTGCCCGCATACATTTTTCTGAGTGGAAGGATTCTCCGTACTGACAGTGAAATACTACAGGTCTTACTCAGATGTTATTGCAAAGTCATTAGCAGAGAGAAATTCATCTTAAAGCTGAGCAAAAGTCAGCACAAGCCCAGAGAGGGTCAATTAGAAACTAAAGGTGGATATCCATATCTAAGTATGGATACTAAGAAGTATCCATATCTACATGTTGATTAAGTTCAGAATCAAAAGCTTTTTTTTTTTTTTTCGTACTTCCTGAATCAAAATTTTAGAACAGACTGGCAGCTAAAGTATGTCACAAAATCTGAATTCTGCTTCTTTCTGTCATCAATCTTGTGCAGCTTAAAGCAAACAGTTTAACAATTAGTGTCTCTTTTCTGTAACCTCTACCACAAAGATTGTAAAGCACTAGATGCATGAAAGTAGGGTAAGATAAATTGCTGATAGTTGTAAAAGATTTGGAAACTTTAGGCAGGAGCCCCTGTAAAAGTACAAAGTATTGGTGGCTGTGTGATAAATTAAGGAGAGGGTCACATTCCTAGTGAAGTGACAAAACTGCTGAAGATTAAACAGTCATTGATTTATTTCTTTCTCTGTGGGATTTAGACTCATTAGAAGAAAAATCTGCATTTGTTATAAAAAAAAAAATCTGTATTTACACACTTTACATTTACAGAAATTGGAATGTTTTCATGAAGAAAGTTCAACATTTTTACAGAAGTATGGAATTCAAATTGAGACGAACACATGATTGACATTGAAAGTGTTACCCTAGATGTCATGTTACTATCACTGTTTCTCCACATTCTCTTGAGGGTTACATTTGTACATACATATAAAATGCAGTTATTAATAATTTTCATTTATTGTCAAAATGAGTATTGATTTACTCCTGAAATTTAGTTTATTTCACATTACTGCTGACATCAAACAAGATAACAGGATGCTATTGGCATTGCTGGAAGACAAATATAGGATTATGCTTGTTTATTATCTTGAGCAGCCATGCAAGCTAAGCTACAATGAGTCCTACACAGGGAGCAATATTCATATATTAAATCTGACATGCAGTCCGGATATCACAGGAAAAAAAAATTAAAAATCACTTTATCCTGATTTCCTCAAGAGCAGTGGTTTATGTGATCACGATGTGTTCCTGCCTGTATTTTTCTGCCTTCTACCCAAAAGCTTTTTACCCATTTGGCCTATTAAAAAGGATGTTCACTATCAGATAACCATGAAAACTTTCTTGCAGTCTTATCACTGCCCCACTTGGCAGGACTTTGTGGGATCCTTGCTGACATAAAGTCATGTGTTGAAGAGAGGGCTTCTAGGGTTACTGTTTTGTCACCACATTCCAATAGTCACCGTTGTCATTGGTAGAAACTGTGATGCAATGACTGGAGTGAAGGAGATTTCTTTCCTCTGGCAGTCTCGGAGGGGAAGGCAGCATTTGTGCATTATGTGTTGTAAAAGACAATGAAAGCAAATTAATTTTCTCTGTGGAACTATAACCCAAAAAGCCTACTTAGTACAAACTTAGGATCAATACTTTGAAGCAAAAACAGATTCATTTCCAGCACTAGTTCAATATTTTAATGGTTGGAATGTAAGAGAGAAGTAACAGAATTGTTTCAAGTTGTTTATATTTATGTATTCTAATTTCAGTCAAAATACATTCTTCTACTATTCACTGCTGATACAAAACCTCTAGTGCAATGTACAATGGACAGGGTCAATGTAAAAAAGGTAAAAAATAGGACATATGGCAAGTGTTTTGTATTTCAACCAGTGTTTTGAAAGGGATGAAGCTCTCTTACACTAAACCCTGAATTTGAACTGAAGGCAACAACTCCTGTTACTATGCACCACTCTGTATTATTTTTGCTCTACTAATATTCTTCTGCAGCATTTTATAGTGACAGGAATGTATTGCAGGGGTCAGCACTCATTCAAATGACTTCTGGGTATCTGTATGTAGAATAGAGCTTTCAGAAAGGATCTTCTGAAATTCTTTTCTTAGAGTTATAATTTCAATAGTTCATTATATTAAACACAGGAAAATATCACACAGAATTTATTGTTATCAATATGTGCAATAAATCTTCTAATATTCTTCTTTAATCATTAGTATGTTTTAGAAAATTAATTTAATCAAATGTTCATTAGCAGTGATAATTAGTTATAGCAAAGTTCATCAGACAACATATACATGTTGCCAAATGATCACCATGATGTTCTTTTGACAGAGTTGTTATAGCACAAATGTTCACACATTTTTATGTAGACATTTCACCAGCACATGACATACTGGCTATAAATCTGCATTTAAAGCTTTATAAATTACAGATGCACTAAATATTTTTAAAATATACTTAACTTCCATTAATTTCATAGTTTTGAATTATAAATGCATATTCAAATACTGTATATATTATGTCTGTAGTGAAAAATTGATTTATTTTTTTTTAAAGATTAAATATTTCTAAAAAAGTCACAAAGATGGTCCACAGGAATCATGTGTTTATTAATGTATCAATAAATTGAAAAATTTTCAGGAAGTCTGCATATTTTATTTGGAGTGGCATGACTTGAAATTCTTGCTGCCTGAAAAAGAGGGATAGCTTTTTATTTAGGGCGCATGGCTTGGGGGGAAGCATATTCAGTCACTGTGCCACTGGTTTCCTATGACTTTGGGAAACTCATTTTGTCTGTTCATGGTTCATTCTTTTATTTATAAAATAGCAATAAGAGCCTTCTCTCTGAAATAATGTTTGCTTTACCCATTTGTATTTTGAAGCATGAAAAGAGTGAACATCATTATGTTTTTCTCCAAGGCCTAAAAAAATGGGGCCATATTCTTACTTGAAGCTTTTAGATATTGCCATGCTATATTGTAATAAAATAACTATTACTGCTCTGACAAAACCATTAAGTTCATTGCCCTTTCTGATTCTTGAAAGTGCTACTGGCTTCTGAGTATTCTGTGCTCTAATCAGGTGGATAGAAACACTGAATCCAAATGATTCCTGCTAAAACTGTGAAGAGTTTGTCTGTTTTCCTTTCCCCAATGCTCAGTATGTTTTCATACGTTTCTGGGTGCAAAGTTTCACTTGTGCAGTCAAAGTCTTGGTATTCCTTGAGCTGTAAAAGAATATTTCTTGATGTTGCATCAAAATTTGTCAAAGATATTGAAGGATAATGATAGTGTACAATTACTGCAGCTTTCAAAATTGTGTATGAATAATTAGTGGCAACTAATAGTCTGGGAGATAGAACTATTTTGTTGGACATTTTTCAAAAGCCAATGAAAAATGAACATCCCAGAGGCATTATAAAAAACTTCCAGAAAGACAAATAGGTCCATTTGGTTGTCTGTACCAAAAATTATCAGAGGAGTGAAAGACACAGGCAAGGGCTCATAACCAAAGTGATTGACCTTAGTTTGGCTGATCTGGTGTTTTTAAGCTCAAATCTCTGTGTGGACTTGGAGTTGAGAAAGTACATGTAGCAAATTTGCCTATGAATTTGTTGAAACCCAGTTAAAGAGATCAAATATATTTGGCTTAAACCTGTACTGCTCCTTCACAGTATAGTGACAGATTTGTCTGTACTTAAATTCTGGCACTGTTAGAACTGGAAACTTAATATGAGTTTGCCTTAGCTCTCACCAGAAGGCAAAGGTACATCATGCCTCCTCAGCAAACAATTTGTTGTACTAGAAAACCTCTCAATATCCAGACACAACATGGAAAAATTAGGCTTAGGATAGTTCTTTGGCTCTCTACATTTTCTTGCTTGTATTGGTATGACTTGAACATAGTTTTCTTTTTGAAATGTTTTACAGTTCTTCATCATGGAGTCCATGTATTGGAGAACAAGCCAAGAGCAGCAATTAGCTACTTAGCCTGTCCAGTTCTTGCTGCAACTGGAGTGTTAGATGAGACTTTCAAACAGTGGTGACAACATCTCTCTTAAAGTTGCAGCCTCGTTCAGTAAAAAAAAGTCACAGCTGTCTATGTTAAGTCATTTTGCTAAGTCTTTCTCTTTTTATTACACTTCTTGTATCATCCCAATGTCAACACAGAGCAAACCAGCAGATTTCAGGCACAGTCTTGGGAAACCTGCCCACTTTTGCTCACCACAGTGATAACTTATGAGGACGAATCTGCTTTGCTTTTTCTAACAAAAAAAGCCAAATGAAAATTTATGATGAGGGTTTTATTAAAACATCAGGCATTCTTTTAAAATTAACTCAGGGAAAAAACCTACAGTTTCAGAGCTCTTAAAAGAATGTATAATGCTCATAAATTGAATATTGTTCTCATGTTATCAGACAGAAATCTATTCTTTCACTCTGACAAAGGAACTCAGCATTGATAATTCTTTTTAATTGCTATCATCTTTCAGTAGGATTTTTTCTGTCAGGTTATGTTGTGCAGCAACTGTATAGACCATGTTTTTATTCTGAAACACTAAATTTATACAAATGCTAATTTTGTATCAAAGGATTTTTGTTTTGACTTAGAAGTTTGGGAGGAGAGGGAGAAAAGAAGTGACTGAGTAGGAAAATGAGGAGATTAGACCTCTAGTGTACTAAACATCAGTACCAGGGACATCTGTTTGCACAGTGCAGAGTCCAAGACCTTCCTTTTATGTTTTTGTACAAAATCAGATAAGGCAAGATACTGTGCAATAGTTGAGATGAAACTATCTCAAGTGCAGACTAAGTCTAGTTAACTCAGCTTTTAAAGAAACATATCTATGCAGGACTAAAAGCAAAATGTTCCCTTTGTTTATTGGGTCTTATCCTGACAGACCAGTGAAAGATCGTAAATTTTGCAGAGTGAAAACAGAGTTAAATGTAGTTGTATATCTCTTTCTTCTGGCTGAAGACAAACCCTGAGCATGAAGCCTTGTGTTAATGAATAACTCTTTTGATGTATTTCAGGAGCATCTGGATGCCTGTTACTACTGGCTGAAGATAATGATCGGTTACATTTTCAGCTGTTTCTCTTCCACATCCCTGAAGTTTCTAGTTTGTCCAATTATGAGGCTTTGCCCTGTCCCCTATAGGCAGAGCATAAAGAAGCAACCCTTCCATTGAGGAATTAACACTTGACTCACCAGTTTTTCAGGCTGCATCTGCAGTCTTGTATGTAGGTTGTTAAAAGGGAGCAATTCCTTCCACCTTTGTTTTGATTATAGAAATCTCATGTTTGATCACCAAGCATCCCTGTGGGAAAATGTTTTCTTTTAATAGGAAACTGTGATTTGTGTAAGGAAACAGTAACAAGTATGGGTGAGAAATAATAGAAAGTTCAATAATACAAAGTTAATTATATTGCCAGCCTATTTACAGACTGAGCTGAGAACTTCTGCCACAGGCTTCTTTCACTTAAATTGATCATATCATGATAAAATTAAATATCCTAATCCATGGTTTCACAGGAGCCTTGATATCAGCATGTACTAAGGACTATTTGTTCTAGCAGTTTACAGATACTTGTACATTTTGGAAACCATTTGTGGTCTCTTCTGGAAATAATGCCCCACTAAGAAACTGCTGGTTATATGTTACCCATGTTTCTGGTAGTATCTCATATCTATCTGTGACCTGGAGCTTTTTGAGCATAATTCCATACAATTTGTTTTGTACAATGACAGAACTTGTAAACAGCTCTCTGCTTCTAATAAATGTGTTAAATTCTTAATGAGCATTGCAGTAATGAATCCATACAGAAGGACATGTCTTATTTATATTTTTACCGGATTACGAGCATAATCAGAAAAGCAGTTAAGTAAGGTATGCAAAAACTACAGTTATTATCATCAATCATTTCTATTTGAGGGCAAATATATAGCGCATAGAGAAACTCTCATATGCCCTAGAGACAAGCCTCACAGAGACAGGTGTTAATAATGAAAGGTGTGCCAAGATTATTTTTAAGGGAAAACAAGATAGGAATTTCTGTGAGAAAAGAAGTTTTATGGAGGGATTAGAAGGTGATAACAGGTGGGTGTGAGGAGAACATGAATTGGTTCATTGTAGCCTCAAGAAGGGGCATTAGAGAATATAATAAAGAACGCTGTAACATGCAGGAATGAAGGAAGAGTAAAAAAAAATCCAGAAATGAAACTGAAGAGACAGCTTTATTGTGTGATTTATAATGAAGTTTTGTGGAACTTCAAACAGGAAATGATCTTGAATTTGATGTTGTTAAAAAAAAATAAGAAGGAAATTGAGAAAAAGATTCAAGGAGTGATTTGATAAGATTGAAGCAGAATAGCTGGAGATAATTTTATCAGAGGTCTTTTATACAGACACTTCCAGGAATGGGGAGATGGGAGAACAGAGAAGGCTGGTGAGGAATGCTTTATTAAGTTATATCAATCAAGTTGAGAAAAGACAGGATAAGACAACCAAGTTTTTAGCAACTGGTATTTTGAGATGAGAATGAGAGTTGCTCGTGCTGGACAAGACAAAAGTTATTCCAGCCAAATTTATTGTGGATTCCTCAAGAGCGTTTTTTCTTTATTCAGTATCTCATCTGAGGAAAAAGTTTCATTAAATACATTCACCAATATCTGTACTGGTAATGAAAATGGTGTGTTTCCTAGAAAGGCATTGTAGGAATGTACATAGTGTCCCCTTGAGAAGGTAGGATTTAGTGAATAGTACAGAGGCAAATCTTGTATAGGAGGCTTAATCTTCCAGGTTTTCTTTTTTTTCTGTCTTTGGTCATAGAAGGTTTGTTTTTTATTTTTGTTTTGTTTTGTATTTTTGCTTTTGTTTTAGTTTTTGTTTGTTTGTGTTTTTTTGTTTGTTTGTTGTTGGTTTTGTGTGTGTAGTTGTTGTTTCCTCCTTCTCCCCACAGGGAGTAGAAAAGAAAGGAAATATATGGTCACTGGAGTCAGGAACATCAGGTTTTGAGCCAAGTGTTTTATGACCTTTGTATGCATGTCAGCTACTTATTCTCACAAGGAAGTTGGATATAATGGTTGTGGGTTCCCTGAAGAGAGAACTTCATACCACATTATTTTATAATGCATATTTTCTTTTCTAATTACAGTGAAATATTTGAAATAAAAGGGTTGAACTAGATCTTATGAGTCATAACCACAGTGCAGAGTAGCCTACACATGTGCAGGGCTTGTAGTTTTAAAAGTTATTACTTCACCTCTAATTTTGAGCTCATATATATGATTTTCCTTTTTCTTTGTTGAAAATGTGCACTGGTGTAGTCCAGACTCCTGGCTGGTGCATGTGAAAAGTTCCAGAATGACATTTCTACAGGGCAAAAGTAGGTCAGTTCTGTGCAGCAAGAACAACAACTTGGGAAGCAGCATAAAAGACAGTATATTCTAGTTAATGGTAGACCTAGTCTAATGGCTTCCAGGGCAACCTGTAGAGGACACAAGGACATTTTCAGGGGCACCCCTGGCCTTTCTGCTGCATCTGTAAGAATGAAAGTACCAGGCATGGCTGTAGTGGATCTTGTTCTGCAGATGCCTGTGTTGCAGCCCACAAATGTTACCAGCTTGCTGCACTTCTGGCAGAAGCCACAAAGCATTCTTACTTTCCTGAAATATTCAACATTTGTTTCACACAAATCTGAAAAGGAAATGAGAGAAGGAAAATAATGGCAAGGACATGCAAGGAAACAAAACATTTTTGCAACCTTTTCCCCCCCTATAACTTTTCTTTTTCTTCTTGTTAATGCCAAATACGGTGACTTTATATTCACATTAAGCATGTGCTGTAAAATTGCACTTGTCAAGCATTTTGTTTGGCAGAAATGCAGAGGAGGAGATGCTGAGCCAAGAAATGTTTCTCCTTTTATCCCTCATAAAATAGTGAGCTCAAGAACAAGTGGGACTCTGCTCACTCTGTTATACTAGTGTGTGTGGGACTGTCAGTTTTTCCAGTACATACTTTCATTTTCTGATAGTTTTAAGTTAGCAGTGGACAATTGATAATGGTTGAAATCAGGCCTTAAGAAAAACCACTGAAGATCTGATACAGCTTCTGATAACACATTGTTTTTTGGAGGAATCTTATGTCTTTTGGGTATCTTGACCGAACTCAGACTGCAAGTTTTGAGGAGCAAGGACAATCTCTTCATTTGGATAGAGCACATGGCCCATTTTAATCCATGTCCAGAACTGAAAAGACAGTACAGAAAGATTGCAGTAATCTTATGAGTTGTGTAACAAATCACTTGTTGTGCCATGCAATATTTACATACATCAGAGATAACTCCTCTACTGCTGTTTCTAACACATGAGCAAAATTGCATATCTCTATGAGATTTGGACAGCTGTTACATCCAGCAGTAGTTTTCCTGTAAAAACAAAGGTGTATAGTGTGTACATGTGTTCACCCATGGCTGGAGAGGACCAGGAGAGCAGTGGTAAATTGTCTCACACTCCTGCAGAAGAAGGAATTGTACCTGCAGCCCAGGGACTCTCAACAGGGCTTGCTGTGGCCAGCTAGATGTGTCCAGGCTGTTACAGTTGACATAATCCTAAAATACATCTTGACAGGAGAAATCATCAAATCATGACAACAGAAACTCTCCGAGAAGCTCAAATGAATTTAATTTTATTAGTGTTGTGTCTGATAACATAAGCTATGACTCTGAGGTAGTGGTGTACTCTGTGTACAATAGCTATGGATATGTGTGGGGTCAAATTTTCATTGCAATTATTTAGAAAAAGATTTTTCATTGAGTTGAATTTCACTCATGATGAGCATCTGTAATATATGTTACAGTATTATTTTCCTTTAGAGATCAACTGTCTTCTGTTCTGATTTGTCTTACAAGCTTAACAATGCATAAGTTTAAACACCTTCATAGTTTTCCAAATATTTTGCAAACCAGATTATAGCACCTGAGCAAAAGAAATGGCAATAATATTTCCTATTTCAGTGAGAAGAATTTAAAACATATTTATCTTGAAAGAGTGTGAAAAAGTACACATTGTTGTTAAAAAGTAATAATTAAACATCCTCTGTTCTATTTTGAAGTACAGACTCATTATAAATAAACAAGTACAATAAAAAACCCCCAAACGTTTATTCTTTTTTAATGGATTTTTAAGTCCATTTCTCTAGTTCTTGATGAATGCAATAAAATTAAATTAAATTAAAAGAAATGTCAAGAAGAAAACAAATTTATAATTAACAAAGCCCACCATAAATTTGCAATTACTTGCCCATATGAAGGTCTTGGAGAAAGTTCATTTCAGCAAGGATAGCACTGACACTATTGGAGCTTTAGCAGGAACAATTATTATCATTGCAAATTACTTAAACTATTAAAAGGAAAATAATTCAGAAATATCATTAGCAGTCAAATTACTTAAAAAAACTTGTTTTCTTTCTCCTTTGTTTAATTTAAACTTAATATCTGCTTACTCTCACACAAGCAGAAAATGCTGATAAATAATTCCAGACCATGCCTAAACATCTCCCTTCACAGCTAGCTTCTAATTTGATCTCAGGAGACCCTTCTTGGTAGCTGAATAAAATATTTTCATTTATTCTAGAAGAGCCTACATCACCATACGTTTGTAATCTCATGTTGTTTGGTAATGCTACTAGATGAGGTCCTCAGCAAATCATTAAACTTGTTCAATAACAACATTACAAAACACAAGAGATTTGCCCTTAGTGAAACAAAGAAGTTTTTCAAACGTGGGGGAAAAAAAACAAAACAAAACAAAACCAAAACACAAAAAACTTCAATAAGATAACTTGAGCTTCTAGGGCAGTTTCAGACAGTACTTAACATTTTAAACTTTCTGGTGTGCACAGCACAAGAACAAGGAGACTTCAACACAGTGTCAAAGTGGTTTGAAAAAGTCTTCTACTTTCATGTTGCAGAAAATACAAGTGCTGTTTTTCTGATAGGATCAAATGTTTTGTCTTGGTCAGCTCACTCTTCACATTACACATTCCCTGCATTTGAACAAAATATGATGTTTTGAAATTTAAGTATTCAACCTCCCAGTCTGATCTTCCCAAGAACTATGTTTCCTGATGATATGATAATGTAAATGACTTTGCTATGGAATTCATGAATCATCAAGATATGATTTGAAGAGAGGAAATTAAACACTTGATTCAATTAATCATTCTTATTAAGCTAGAAATTCATGATTTGCACTCCTAATAAATATGATATGAAATTTCATATGCATTAATCTCATGAGATTAATACCCATTATTATTCTTTATATCAAATAACACTGGATTCAAGTGACCCAGACACCAGCTCCCTGATCAGGAAGGGTTGGAGAGTACTGTGGAAGTGGTACACTCTCCCAGAGGAGAAAAGACTCTCAGTGCTTGACAGATCATCCATCTTCTTTCTTGGCTTTATTGTATTTCTTCCATATTGATGGAATGGCTTCCTCTCTGGGAAAAGTTTGTTGGGTCAAGTGCTGAAAATCAAACTCAAGTTCCTTCATGCAACAGTAAGGATTGAAGGTGCAGTGAAGTAAAGTACAGTTATGACTCTGGATTCAAGGTCTGTAAAACTTCTAATCACTTGAGATCATAGAGACTTTTAGGTTAAACATGTCTTTCTTATTATAATTATTATTTGCAACACATTTGTAGAGAATATGTAATTTGAATTTATTATTAGTTGAATATCAGTGATATCCAGTCCATTTCTTCCACTTTTTCCTTAAGAATACGATTCAATATTATTTTGAGACATAGAAATGTACATTATTCCATCTATTCATTAATCTACCTGTCCACCATCCCTTCGTCTGTAACTCATACACCACATGAAAATATGAATTATTTGTTCAATTGTTTTCCCTCTCTGAATAACAGAATCAGTAGTACAGAGCTATTGTTATGTATGTAGCTTTACAACATACATACCTATGCAAACATACACATTTGAAAACACATTTAGAGAATTGCAAGAAAATAGGGTGGGTAATTCTATCTAGGCATTTATCAGTTTCCAGATTTATAAAACAGATGGCTTACCATGGTGTATGTGACAGATACGTGTAGGCCACATCTAAAAGCACCTTCATCGTCCAGTTGTCAGGGTAAAACCAGAGAAATCCTCGGGGAAAATATCCTCTTTCCCTGGTAACCATGAAATAGCCCAGATCCTCATTTGCTTGCCTTGTTAGAGCTGCATAGAGCTAACTTTGAGTAAGGTTAACAACCGACATTCTTTTCTTAAAACTTTGAACATAGCTAATTTTACCTTCATTAGGATGAGGAATGTCTGTAAGTGAACTATCTAAAGCTTATGAGCCTTCAGAATTGCCCTTGAAGTCTGTTGAAAAAGACAAAATATTTTCTCTATGATTTTTACAATATTTAAAGAAACTGTTTTTGGTAAAAGAATTTTAGTCTAGACTTACCTGGTAGTTTCTTATAAAAAGAAACTGCCAACACAATCCTGTACTATTCTTTGATTTTGGTTGCGATAAATTATGAGTAAAAACGATGCTTTTGGAATGCTATATTTAAAGCTGTTTTAAAAAACAGAGAGTTTTAAAGGTTTGTTGTTAATCTACCTATATTTTTTAAAAAATCATACTATTAACAATATTATTAAGTGATTTTTAAAAGTGGCAAGAGCTTTACTACACTTAGAATCTTGACAAATGAAAAAATATTGAGTGAAATGAAAAAATGACAATTATTTCTAATTCTTTCAAAATAGTTAAGTGCAGTATGTTGGTGTATTCCATAAAGATAAGCATATCCAGGAAGAAACACTTCAATAAACAGCAGAATATCCTCTGTGGTGGTGGACTCTTCTCCTCTATTTTGCATAAACCCACTTACCTTGATATTCGTTTCTAGTTTTTGGATAAAGAGAGCACAATATTTTAGTGTACCCATATAAGCTCTTTTCCACCATGACTATTTCCTTGGTTTTGCTTTTTCTTCTTTTCCAAAGGATACTGAAATTGCTGTATATGCTGAAGCACACTTATCTTTTGATAACAAATTAGGTAGACATACCGAACCTCCCCAGCTTTGTCAGAATACTTAATTTATTAAAAAATGCCTGTAAAGATGCCCACATAAGGTATTGAATCATGAAATAGAATTTTTCTTTGAAAAATCTGCATTTATTTGAACTTTTTACACCTTTACTTCTGTCTGCAGTCTCTGCCAGGTGAGTATTTTTCTTAGATACCTTTTGCTTTGACTTATCAGGAAAGGAATAGGATTGTTGCTGGTGTACACAAGTGAGGAAGTGTAACTGTTCTGCAGTGTCTGAGCGACTTAATAATAATGGTCATCATATATAAAAATGCCAATCAGAGATTACCATTGTGTGGCCACTACACAGTCATTATAAAAAGTAACATCTCTCTGCTCCCACAAGCAGTTGGCAATTAAAATGAAGAAAAAACTTTACCTTCCTGCCATTTTTATCTTTTCTACTGCAATATTGTGTATATGCCATTTTTTCCCAGGGAGATTTTCAGGGATCATACTAATATGACCAGTGGAGGGAAAAAGAAGAATATTGAGAGAAGACATATGAAATGATGGACTAATAGCATGATATCACTATATTTAGAATCTTTTGCTAATTATTGTAGTTCTTGCCTTTTGTTTGATATAGTATGTCAAAAGGTCTGAGTGAATTTTTTTTCATGGAGTGTTTTTTGAGCAACTAACATGCCTCTCTCTTTGCAAACTAATTAGCTTTGTTCTTTCTGTTTTTGGTTTTGTTTTTTTGTTTGTTTGTTTGTTTTTTAATGCAAAGTGTAATATTCTGAAGCCATTTTACATCAATTCTGTCTTTTACAGTGTCGTGACTTCACACTTAAAATAAAACTGGCTAGTTTAGCTTTAGTTCACATGCATTTCTCTTTCACTTTCTGTTTTAATTTAAAGTAAATTCTGCAAGGTGAAAGTGATGAGGGAATCATAGATGGAGATTCCCTGTAGTCTAAACTGGCAGTTTTGCTGAGCTCTACGTACAAGTCACCTTGGAGCAATTTGGAGGGGGAATTTGTTTTCATGTTGCCTGTAACACAACCTGCCAAAGAGTAATTTGAGACAGGAGGGTGGGCACTTGGCAACTTTCATCTTGGAGGTGACAATGCAGAAGCTGCTAATTAGTGAATGTTGTTCGTATCGACTTGATGTTGAATGCTAGTCTTGCATATGAAAAATGCACAGATTTTCTTTGTGCCAAATTGGCTTCCATGTGGGGATTGGGTAGACCCAATTAATGTCAAACAGCCCTGTTGTATTGTGTTTGTATAAACTAGAGTGTGATATGCTTACATGTGGCATCCTTTCGAGATGATGAGCTCAACTATGAGGAGGGATGAGATAATGAACACAGAGCATATTTATTTCCTCTGAACTAGGCAGAAGATTGAACTTCTGAACTGGATCACAAACTTCCACAGCCACCGTACATTCTTCTTTAAGCGGCATGAGGACTCAGCTAGCTATGATACTCCTATCCAGTTTGTGTTTGTCAGTTATCCAGTGGATTTTTTAATACATCTCACTTAAAAATAAGATGTACTTCACTCATTTCTGAAAATCGTGATTATTTTTGAAAGTGTAACAGATAACTTGTTACTCAAAACCTCTGACAAGCACCCACTGTCTTTGTGTTTTCCAGAAAGAAAGTATAGCACCAAAAGTTGTATTGCTTATTAGTCACAATTCTAATAGAAGAAAAGGGATTTTTGTCTTGTTTTGTTTTGCATTGGAGAAAAAAAGCTGGGCAAGAAGAATGTGATGCTGAGATCATCATACTGCATGAACCAAGATGAATCATAGCGGTGGTATGTATGGGCTCAAACTGTAAAGAAAAGTTGACAGAAGAAGCACAGGGAATTTGAGACAGAATCTGGACAGCAGTACAGATTAAGGTGAACAAACACAGTCACCCACAGAGGCTGAGGTGAAGCTTCAGATGGTCATTAATTGTTTAAGTAATGTTGTGTGTGCTGAGAGATTAAAAAGACAAAGAGAAAGTGGCAGGTCAGGTCAAGGGACCCTTTGATTAGGAATTAGGCTGTGGGCTGCAAGGTTAAGAGGTACAGAGTAACAAGTGGGAAATTCCTGCTGCACATACCATACATGGCTCTAGACTCAGAGCCTGAGCAAACATCAGGATATTTTCCTGTGAAATCTCCCTTTTAATATTGATTACTTTTTACCTTCACTCATTGATGAACTGATAAACCAATCTTTTTAACTTCAGCATATTTCAGATGATGTTGATTATGAGTAGTATTTTCTGGGAGCCTTGTGCCATATGCATTGTGCTTTAGGGGGAAAAATCCCTTACTTTTGGTTCAGTAAGACCTGACCTGGGTCAGGCTTCATCCTTTGCAGGATCAGTTACAAAATAAGCACCAAATAAAACTCATACCTCTAACAGTTACTGCATTCCCTCTTCAGAAAGCAAGTTCTGCTAGTGAATCCAGGGTTTGTCAGCTCAAACACAGCCTCTCAGGAGACATCAGAGCATGTATGAAGATTTGGAGGAGGATTTAAAGAAAGACAGAAAAAGTTGGAAGTTCATTGATTTTTCAAAGTTGAGGTTTACAGTAAAATGAAGCAGGTTTCGTACCTGGCCTGTGGCCCAGAGTCAGGACTCTTTGCAGTGCCACATATTTAAGTGAGAAAAGTCTGGTGAAGGTCTGAGTGCCAGAATCAAAGAATTTCACTCTGTCGGTATGCCTTGCATGTGGACAAATAAGACTTAATCAGGAAACAAACCCGTTTCTGAACTGTGGTTTCTTTCTCAACTTTGTAGTAGGCTGCACAAGAGTGACTTGTTTATGTAGGTTGGGGCAGGCTGGTCTTTGTTCATGTGCCTTTGTACTATGCTTCACTGTGCAGAGGAGTCAAGTCCTACATGTGCCAAAAAAACTGAGGGGTTAATGGAAGCAAAATTTCTCTTTCAGATGAATATATTTCAATTAAACCGGCAAGTAATATTCCAATGCAGTGTGAGAATTGACCATTTTATTCATACTTATAAAACAAGGGTCTGTCTGTAGTTTATGGAGTTATTGTCTCAGCTGGGGAAATACAAGACAAACCCCATAATGTAGATGCAGAGCTTGCAAAATGCCCTGTAAAAATACCAGGTTCACTGAATTTTTCCAAGTTTTTGCATTTTCTACCCATTATTTTTGGATGGAGATACAGGTTAAGATCCTACATGGGTCAAAACTTCAGAAATTTGAGGAGGTTTATGTTCTAACCAGTTTAGCATGCAGTGCAGCTACACTTTAGAATCATTTAAGTCAATGTTATTCTCAATCATGGGAATAACAATACAAGGGAGTTTCTCATACAAAGCCAACATTTAACAGTGAACCCTATGGATGAAATGGGCTTCAAAAGAAGGTAGTCAAGTGAAACCTCCTTCTGGAAAGGGTATCAGGAAGACACATGCACAGAAGGGATCTGATGGGATCCACAAAGACTATGACTTGCTGGAAAACTCATTGACATCAGAAAGCAACATGGGGTATCCTGCCCTGTGCTTCCCAAAAAGCTCTGCTGCTTCTGATCAGCACGTGACACAATTTCTTGTTCACATAATTGATATTCAGCACTGTTTCAGTAATTTGATAATTGCTTCAGTATTTATTTCACAGCTGATTTAAGCCTATTCTGAAGCAAATACAGAGTTAAATAGCGATGCTGGGTCTTCCAAACCCAGACTGGGACAGCTATTCTGCCAAAACCGCAAGGAACTCTAGTCAATTATGGATACTTACAAAACTGTGAAAAAGCTGGTGGTGAGAGCAAAATGCTTTTATGACAGATCTATGACACCACTAAAAAGTTCTTTAGCCAATAAATAGTAATGTATCTGTGAATGGAAATAGTCAGATTACTATCATGGAAAGCAATTGAGCTGTGAGAGTTAATGTGCTTGCTTACTTAGTTCCACAATTTTTGGTTATTTTCTGTCCTTGAGGCCTTGGGAAGAAGCTACTGGGACAGAATGGCTCAGCATTTTTATAGATTTGAGTACTCTGAGTAACTTAGTATGTCTGTATTTATGTTGAAGTAATTGTTTAAAATACATACATTGTGTTCATTTTAGAACAAAATGTAGCATACAGATGAACAGTATCACCAACAAGAATGAAAAATATCCCTCAAAGCTATATCCGTTTTTTTTTTTTTTTTATGAGCAATCATCTGTATATTCCTTTCTTAAAAATGGTCAGAACATTTTCCAGGAAAAAATATATGTTCTGCATTAATATTCTTGAATGGTCAAATCTCTGTTTTTTCCTTTACTACTGGAAAACCATCAAACTTATTTAATAACTGTTTCTTGGAAAAATTTCTGGGATTTAGGGAAATCCTTTTCCCCTCAACTGTTTTTTTAGGAATAGTCTGGGCAGAATAGCCTCTATGTAGTGAATGAGCTCAAAAGAAATATATTTAGCTGAATTTGGTATCTTAATAAGACTCAAAAGAATTAGAGCAAAATATCACATGTGGTATCTTGTATGATAGATCATTGTTTGGAGAGCATCCAGACATATTGCTACTATTATCTTAAGTATGTTCTTGTTAAGTGCTAATATTGATATCTCTGTGTCTCAAAAGAGATATATAAATATATATGTGAACAGGTTTTCCCAGTATGTCTCTCATTGAAGGAGACTTAACAACCCTTTTTTACCTGACCTTTTAAAGTAGCATAGTGGGCAATAACCATTAACTGATCAAATATGAGAAATGTCAGGTGTGAAATAAGCACTGACAAGGAAATATTTCATCTCTTTAAGAGAATGAACAATCATTGAAAGCTCAGACTCCTATTAAGGGTACTTTTTTTTTTCCTTCAAAATATTCAAAAATGGTATGATGAGTTGCCTCATGAAGCGTTACTTTACAAAGTTAAATTTAAAGCTAAAAAGAGATCAAACAGGCTAAAGTATGCTGTAAGTCTGAGAAATTCATCATTGTTGCTTACCCAGATATTCTCATTTTCATCTCACAGTACCAGTTCTCATTTAGTAATACATTTAATAATTCTAACAATCCACTTATCTACTTTTCTTTTACATGTACTGCATAATCACCCTCAGATCATCATGTGTCACTGTAGATTCATTGCACTTCAGTTAATCCAAATAATTCAATTTCATAGTGATTTTTTAAAAAAATAGATCTTTGTACTTAAAGACTCACACATGCTACAAGTCTTTGGCTAGACAAACCGTACTTTGTAAGAATTTTCTGACAATGAGAAACATGATGTGGAGTTGAGATCAGAAATCACTGTGTAGGCTGGAGGTGGCTAATTCTTCTTTTACAGTATTACTTTGTAGTGTTTTACACTTTCAAAGTCCACCAGTGTCACTGCACTTACTCTTTACAACCAACTACAAAAAGTTCTGATGATAAGTATCACAATTGTAGTGCTGCCCTTCCTTAGGGCAGTCCTGTACAGAGCACAGTGCACCACAACCAGTGCCTGTATGCAAAATATTCACAGTGTTCTGGATGAGTTCTTCTGCTCATAAACGCTGTCAGTTATGCTATAAAATTAAAAATCACCTCTGTGCTAGTTTGGAATTCATAAGCATGTGTAGCTCTCAGGATTTGACCGTATTCTGTCTTTAATGTCTGTTTATAATATATTTAAAGGCTTATATTATGTAGGAAAGCTAATTAAAAATTAGGCCTTCTTCATAGACTCTGACTCCAGCTGTTCTCTTTAAAGCAGCTGGTAAACTTCCATAAATAGTCCACTGAAGATTAACCTTGACAAACACAGACTCTTGAGGTGGGAGGCATCATTTCAGTGTACAAAGTTCATCATCAACAATTAACCTTACTAACAAAAAGAGAGATTATGTCAGGATCTGTGAGTGGGGTACTGAAACGTAAGAGACACAGACCCAGTTTTGTGTTTTCTTTGTGGGGTTTTGCTGCCTGTGCACTTTTGGAGCAGCCTTTGAGCTGCTGTAGGTTCAGTGGTTTTACCAATCAGAATCAGGAGTGCACAACAGGCTGCTGAGATCTTGGATTTTCTTGCTTGGTGTATTTAAAAGTTAGAGGAATGTGACACAAAAGGAACATATAGGCAAGAAAATTTTGCAACTGCTTTGCAAAAAATAAAACTGACAGTAAGGAAAGAACTTGATCAGAATAAGCTCCCAGACTTCTCTGTCATACTTGGTGAATACTGCCTGTCAACTTTCTGGCCCATCTTCCATTATCTGCAAGTGTAAACTTGGCACAGCTGTGGGTCAGGATCACTGTGCACTAAAAACATGATAGTGTAAATTCAAATTGATTCCATATTCTGCACAGAGGAGACAGGTCTTGCCAGAAGCAATATAAACTAAAGGTCTTTGGGGTACCCATTTAGATTTGGCATCAGAAAGACCAGAGAAATGAGTTGTAAAACTGAATAGTAACTTGAGGATATTTTAATAACAGCTGTTCTGTTTTCTTTCTTAGTGCACTTTTATTTTATTTGCACTTTTGTAGTTTCATCTTGATGACATGGCTATTATTTTATAGCAGTTTCAAGCAGTTAACTAATGAACTGCACACATGTGACATGACACCACCTTGCCCAATTATCTCTGGCATCTATTTTTATGGTACAAAGCACTGGTGCTTTGTGAATTGTTTTAAATTGTAAACTGTCTCTGGAAGCTGTTATTTTAGTAGTCAATACAATACTAATGCTTGATGACTGACATGCATCAGTGACAAATTGCCATACATGATCTCATGGAATCCACCAAAGGACTTGAAGACATTTGATAATGCTTCTCTGTTCTTTAGACATAAAAATGTCTCATGTTAAATTCACAATACCTTATGAAGTCCTTTAAAAAGAGATTGCCAACTTGCTGACAATCTGTGAATGACAGAATTATGAAGAGAATGTATAGCATAATTTTGAACTGAGTTTCCATAGGATCTTTTTGCTAGTAGTAGTAGACCAAAAATATTTTGTATTTACTGGAAATTAAATACAAAGCAAAGACAAACATTTCAGGGCCAAGTTATTTCTGGCCCTGTATTTTCAGCTTTATAAAGGTAAATGTACAATGCAAGCTTGGACAGAAATCATGTCCTGATGTCCCCCATGGAGACTCCTGAAGAGTGAACTGGAGGCACAAGGGGTGTGTAGGCAAACCAGTCTGTCTTCCCTTCTCAATTGCAGTAGAAGTAAGCTATGTCTGGAAGATGTGGTGCACCCTCTCTAAAAATGTGATGTCTCAGTAGTCTTTTATATGAATCATCGTGTCTTGGTCATCATAGATGAATACACTGCCCTGCCAGACTCATATATCAAACAAAAGCTTGGTCCTTCCATGGGAATCTGAATTTGTTTGGATGTTTACCTGCATCTTATAGAAACATTGTTTTCTCCAGATTGCTTCCTTCAGAATTGGACAACTTACAACCAAAGACCTTCCTCTAAAATAAAGCTGTAGCAGAAACTTTGGTCTGCTTTGGTAAGAGCCTGCTTGAAAAAATTTCCAGGAGTTTTGAACATCTGGCCAAATAAAAGCACTTTCAGTTCATTCCGTACTTGTTTGACCATAATGAACCCTTACTTTCAAATTGTATATCAATGAAATAGATCACCTAATTCTTATTATTTTTATGTGCTACATTACAAATATATTACTCTGTTACTGTGAATAGACATAAAATTTTTATTCATCTAAACCTGATAAAAATATTTCCACCAAAGTAAACATATTTTAATTTTGATAAAGAAGGGCAAACTTTTTTTTCTGTGACTTTACGAGCTAAGATATATGCTTTCAAAATTAATTTTGGATATGTGCAAAAATTGCTCATTATGTGTAAGAATGGAAATACATTATAGCTGAAGGATGAATTCCTCTCTTTGCACATAATGCAGAGAAAATATTCTGTCTCACAAATGCCTCTTTCATGTACAAATATACACATTTATCAGAATACCTTTGCATAAAAAAATTCTGAGATAGAAAGAAAAATAATAATGTTTACAGTTTAGAATGTGATCATTTAATAGGAATTTCTCATTATAATACGATTCTATACTTGAATATGTTTATGTAGAATAAAAAGCAATATTATAGATGCAAACATCTATTCAGTAAAACAAACAATACCTAGAGAAAAAAAAATCTGTAATTTGGTAGCCATTTTGGATAAGAAGCCTGAAGTTCAGATGCATTCCCAACTTGTCTAATTTTTTTTCAATATCACAGGAGCTTCTGTAATTCCTATCCATGCACCTATCTAGGCCTTCTTCCCAGGTCCATGACAGTCTCTTACTGCCTTTTTCCATTTCCCCAAGCTTTCATGGTCTACTGTAGTTTTTCCTTCTAATTCAGGGTTGTTTTTTGCAACTTCCATTACTATAGTATTTGAGCAGTTAATATTCACTGTGTTCATACTTACAATACCCAAGTGAATCTGCATGAGAAGCAAGGAAAGCACAATTATCCCCATTTTATAATTCAATAATTGAAAAAAGAGACTCATGCCCATATCTGTAATGGTATTTAGGCAGCCAATTCCCTTTGAAGTCAGTTAGGGTTAGATAACTAACAATAACTGCAGTGGAGGGAGAGCTGGAACCAGACACCCAGCTAACGACCTGCTCATTAGAACATCCTTTCTTATATCATTAATTCTTTAAACCAGATACTTTTTGTCCCCTTTTTATATTTCCTATCACTCATGAAAAAGAATTATGTGAAGGTGTTACTCCCCTTCTTGTCTTATATATATGTGAATATCTTGTGAACTATAGCTAGTTATTTTCAATATTTTCTGTGCCTTGCACTGCCATAGAACTTGGGATCTATGAAGTATTAAACTACACTAAAACAATGGCGAAAGCACCTATGGAAACTCCAGAGTCTTACCAAAGGACAACTGCTACTTTGAATTGCTCTTTTCAGGCAGGAGATTTTTAAATTCAAAAGCAAGGGAACGATGACCCCTGAAACTGGGAAAAAAATTACACTGGAGTGGGAATCACATAGATGTTTGCAAAATAGAATGGAAGAAATAGCACTGCGAAAAACTCTGGAGTATAATTCACAGTACTCCATATAGTTCCTCTCTCTAGCAATAATTTAATTTTCATAAGTTATTAAATTAACACTTTTTGAGGTTTAAGTCAGGCCAAGTGAGAGGCAAAACAAACTCTAGAGGTGTGCATACTGACTGGAAGAAAAAGATTTCGAATAAGAGAATCTTCAAATTGTTCTATATAATCCTAAAAAATGGGTTACACAAGTAAGTTATTTCACTACATCACTAATTGCAATATTTTTCAGAGAATCCTTTAAGAAGAAATAAGCACACGCATGACTGGAAGCATTTACGGGAAAAAAAACAGGCTATTTTAATAGTTGTATTTGTAATGCATCTGTTTGAAAATAGCAGAAATAATAAACAGTTCAGATGCAACACATCTGCTTGGACATCTCTGCTTTTCAGCATGTTAAAGCAATTCAAATGCTCTAAACTCTGACTTAGTGTTATGTTTGGATTCATTAGAACAGGCCCACTGGTATCTAAAAGTAGGAAGTCTGTTTCAGTCTTAGAGATTTGGTGTTTAGCTCCATATTATACTCAGCCTTACAATAGAGGGGTTTGAGATTTTTTTGATTGGTTGTTTTGGGGTTTTTTTTCAGTTTTATTTCTCTCATTTGAAGACATTTAGAATATTTTGCTCTTATTGTCTTTGCAAAAATAGATATAATAGATAGCATCACTGCATGCTAATACCAGAGGTGTTGAGTGGACAACTTAGAAATGGAAAGCAGCAAGGTGAGAAATTTCTAACATATGAGAAAAACAAACAAACAGAACAAAAAACAACAAACCCTAAAAACATCCCAAAACTTGTTAGGGCAGTAGCATCTTTTTTTCTCTCTTACACACTTTCAGTATCAAAGAGTACCGAGTTTAGATAAGAAGTCAGATATTTCAATACTCAAGTCACATTTATCCAATTATCAAATGCAGAAATTATAAAAATTAATCTTCCTATATTTGGTCAAAGAACTTTGCAACTATGCAGACCAAGAAAGCCAACTTCAGGGCTAAGGCAAAAATTCCAGATAGGTATAAATTAAAATGAGAGATTCTGAGCAAAGACTTGGGGGGATTTTATTGCAAATGGATGATCCCATCGTAAGTTGTAAGTTGAAAATGAAGAGTTAGTGATGGAGGAATAGGAAAAAGCGAGAGACCAAGTAATACAGAATTAGGCAAAATTGCCAGTTAGTGCATATACTGTCAAAAAAAAAAAAAGAAAAAAAAAAGTCTTACTTCCAATAAAGAAGGAGAAAGTCAGCACAGAAGAGAAAAAAAATTGTTTCTCTAAGACTTTGGAAAATGTTAGAAGTCATTGATTCAAGATTATTCAAGTTCATAAACAGAAGAGCTTAGATAAGACCAACCGGATAAAAACTGTGATATTTGTCATTTCTAATTCCAGTAATTAAGTGCTGTTCTAATTCTACTTGAGAAAGCCTCAGTGGGATTATAATAGTGGCATAATGATGGAAACAAAGACAAAGAAAGGATCAGAAATACTACATAAAGGGAGGATATTAAAAAATTCATGACATACAGGAATGACTGCCCTTAAAAGGTTAACCTTTGCTGACAGTTGCTGTAAAAAAGGTGTGCATGACATCTTGTTTCCTATGTATTTAAAAAAAAAAAGAAAAAAAAAAGGAGCAGAAAAGGCAGAAATAATTGTTATGTTTGACAGTGATATATCTGCAGTTGCTACTAATGACATTCTTCATAATGATCCTAATTTTTATAGATGGTTGATTTCTAAGAAAAAAATATTTTTCTTGAGTCCAAATATAGCACCTTAGAGAGACTACATCTATCATCCTTGAAAAGCAGTGGAAGAGGGAGAGAAAAAGAAAGTGATGGAAAAATATAAAACTGGACTACTTCACAATTAACTCATTATTAGGACAAGCATCATAGTCAGTATACTCGGTGTGACATCCATGTGCTTATGATAGCGAGATGGTTTAGCTCTTCCATGTTGCTTCATCCCGACTGGTTTAGGTTCATCTCAGGGAGGGATGGAGAATTTGAGAAGTCTCAGAGCCTCTGGCAAGCTGGAACATCATTCTGCTTGCCAAGCCTGGTTCAGAAAGGAATCAGACTTGTTTGTCTCCAAGGACCTCTGGAATAGAATTCCCTCCCTTCAGACCTTGAAAGTCATATTGCTTCCCACCACCATATTGCTGGGAAACTTTATTATATGTAAATCTCCATCATTCATATTCCAGTTTTCTTCCTTTTATTCCATCCAAGGTATTTTGTCATCTCTATATTGAACTATTATTCAATGTCCCGTAGAGGGTATAATGCACAGTCCTTATTAAGATACACATGTTCATGGAATAACCCAAAGCTCATTAAGAAGATAAACTTATATTAGAGTATTTGGTGTTATTCTCAGAGCATGCACAAAATATGGAGCAAACATTGTACTTATAATTGCATTTTAATTGAGCTGTATCTGGTATAAAAAGATAGTTGCATATGGACTGTCAACTTGAATAATATTTTAAGGTACATCTTTTAATTTTACTGCTTTTATTGTTCCTAGTACAGTTTGAGAAAATTTCCCCACAGCTGTTTTTATTTTGTGAAAATCATTCATCCCATGAGCAGGACTGTAGCTGTGTGCAGTATACATAAATCCTTATGATCATTAAACACGTGTAGTTAAGGATTGTTGTGTATCCATACATCTTTCATTTCCTTGCTTTGTGTTTAATTTTTCAGTGACCATCCTTATTGTTTCTATATCTCAGCTGTAGCACAAAAGGGAGATCTTCAATTAGCAAATAGCTTAATGCCGTTCTGTTTGCTGCCTCTGTTATTGTTTAAAGTGTTTTGGGTTATTTTTTTGTTTGTTTGTTTTTTGTTGTTTGTGGTTTTTTTGTTTTGTTTTGTTTTGTTTTTTATGGACTTATCAGTGATTTTTGGCTCAAAACCAAGAAGTATTGCTTTCTCCTCATCACTTTCCCCAGGCAACTGAACCCTAGTGACAACAGTCCTGTCCCACTACCGCAGCTGGTGCGTCACTCTCTCACACCAACTCTCAGACAGGTTTCCAATTCCTAAGTTGCCTTTGCTTCTTGCACGCAGTCTCTGGTACTGTAACCTTTTCCTTTCTTTCACAGAATCCCTAATACTTTTCTCTTTCTTCCTGCTGGTCCCCTAACTAACTTCTCCCAGCCCTCCTGGCTTTTGTTCCAGTTTCTCTGCTCACATAAACACCCTGGGCTTCCTTCCTGCACTACTTCTTCTCCCCAAACAATCCCAGTTATTCATCACTTCTTCCCAGGCTCTCACTTACTTGTCTCTTCTTCCTAGAATTCCTAACTTTTATTTGACAATCCTCAGGTGGAAAATGATTTTGACATACAAAGAATCACATTTTCTAAGCAGCATCCAAATGAGAGGAGCTAAGGTTTACTGTGTTTCACATGAAACCCAGGTGAGTTTGCAAATTTTTCCTAATTTCAGCACAGACCTAGAACAGACTCCTAAAATTTCCACTAAGTGATAGTATGAAAAGAAGAGAACCTTTCTGTGAGTTCTGCCTGATTTGAAACTGAATGCAGGTAATTTTGTTTTCTGTCAGATCTTGCATAAAATATTTTATAGAAGTCTCCTTGTTTTTTTTTTTCACAAACATAGTCAGAAGAAGCCACCTCGATTTGGCTTAGGCTTCACTAATTTAACAGTTAACATTTAGCAGCCAGATTATTTTCCTGAACCCAGGGAGACCAGTGCAAGAAAATATCTTCTGATCTGTAACCTCATTGCAATCTCAGAGCTCCTAAAACCCAACTTTTTTATTCTAATAATTTTTGCTGATGCAGGAGCCAGTCATAACTGTGCTGCAAGTCGCAAATTGCTGCACAAGGCTCTCTAGTCAGACTGCCTTCATTGTGTTCTAATTTGTTCTAAGACAATAGGGAAGATGCAAATTCTAGAGAGGCATATTAATCTGTAGGTCAAACAATAACAAGATATTGAAAAACTGCCTTAATGATTTTTTATATTCTGGTGGAAAAGCAGGTAATTCCATAGAGGGGTGCTGGTGATCTCATAAACCAGGAGAATAAAGCTGAGAGGTTTATTAATGCCACCAAGGCACTGAAATAGAATTTGTTTTATATCAAGTACAACTGTATAGATGTTTATTATTTATAAGGGCTCCATTCTAAACCCTCTTCTGATGCTTCATATCTTGCTTTCCCCAACTGGTTTTAAACAGCAATTGTGTTCCAGATGCAGCTTTAAATGGTGCTGTGTTAGCTCCCACCTTTCACTTTTTATTACAAAATTTAGTCGATTATACAGGCAGTATTTTTCACTGAAAAGTAAAAGTTAAAAACTGCTGACTTCCTAGGAGGTGTGTAGGAAGAGTTGCCCTGTGCGTACCATATGGCACTCAGCACCTCCAGGATCAGGCCCTAAACAACAGTAAATCCTGATTTCCAGAAAGTGTGCACTGTTCAGGCAGAGGCAATGCACTGCTCCTGCCCAGATGGGGTGATGAGCCTCATCTCTGGCTTGAAGCAACTGGTACTGACACTGAGCACCAAACCAGCTGTCAGTGCTGTTCCCTGTAGTCAGAATTCCATGGGGCCATGTTGTAAAATGCTTGATGGGGTTGTGGGTTCCCAAAACTTGCGTGAAGAGAGCCCAGTACTCCTTAGGGCACAGGGTTTGCATGAGTTTTTGTTCTAAAAATCCACTACTGAAATTAAAGTGGTAGAGAAGGGCCAGTGATGAGATGGTAGGGGCAGCTTTCACTCACAGAAAAGTAGTGGCACACCCAAGAGAAACACTATGTTCTAGCTTAATGGCTCAGTACTGCTGTTAGTCCCTCCTGCATATAGGGCAGCTGCCCAAAGCCTGGGTCATGGAGGAGCAGGACCTCTAACACATCCATCTCATCCTGACCACAGCAGAACTATTAATGGCAGAGTGAGAGTCAAGTAACACCAGGGACATGGAGCAGTCCCTGTCTGCAGGGTTACCACTGTTAGCCTGACCCCACACCTCCTGCACTCTTCTGCAACTGGTTGGTGTTTCTATTCTGAGTGTCAGTTCTGAGTGACCTGTCCTCTGTCATCCCTACTAAAATAATTATCTCTTGTACAATAACCTGCCATTATAGGAAAGCAGATAACGTGACCCTTCGAGCATGGTACTCCTAAACCCTGCTGCTGCACTGGTCATGCAACAGCTCCCTCACTGCCTGTACCCAAACCACGGGAGGTCTGACGCCTAATCTGGTCTCTGGCAGATGAACGCTGTCATACTCTGGAGCCTGGTTTCATGTTGTGGGAAGGCTGAGCAGGCTAGAGCCTCCCTTCAGGTCCAAGGACCAGCCGTGGGAGCGGAAGCCTTGCAGACAACTAGCCCTGCAGAGAGTTTTCGTGCTCACAGCCTGGAGACCTGCAACACACGTGGTCCGAGAACATGCCTTTTACTGTCCTGAGGGTTAACTGAATAAAGTTTCTGTCTTTCTATATCCTGCTTATGCAGAAAACAAGGGTGCTAATTACTTGTAGTGCTGTTTCTTGACTGGGACACCTCTCCACAGGTCTGTCAGGTGCCAGGGAGTTGCAGATTGGAGGTGAAAGGGAGAGAATGAGGGGCTCCATATAGAGCCGTCTAGTGATCTCATGAGCCATTTAGTCCTCTTGAGATGATGACTTTAATGTTAGCCTTTTAAAAATATACTGCTAAGGGCTTACTAAGAAAGTGTTGATATTTTCAAAAGTTACTTACAGCAGTAGCATATTTTCTCACAATTGTTTTAGTACCAGTACTAAGTCATCATAGTTTTCAGAAGTACAATTGTTTGCAAAATATTTTCTCTGCCAGTTGTACCAAAAGTACAGAACACCATGATAATGAGATCCTGTTTGGTTTAATATATAACAATTGCTCTATTCCTACTTTTATTTCCTCCTTGCTTTTAAGCATAATCTGTTGAGGGGGTGTTGATCTGTGGTGAAAAACAACTATAACAAAGCTCTCTCTATATATAGCAGTCATAAGAAAAAGAAGTGTGTCTTAATAGAAGCAGGAACTTAAGATCTTTAGTGTGATCTGAAACAGCTATACTCAGTATTTCTGCAATAAGTACCAAGGTAAGACTGTGTTGATCATCAGTTATTCTCTTACTATTCCCTTGCCTGTAGAATATATCAAGCCTTAAAGAAAAAAGAATTATTATTTTTTCCTTAGGAAAGTTGATGTCTTTTTTATTGTTTCTCAATGTACATCTTAAATTGCACAACCAGTTGACACCTGATACATACAAAGCACTGATTCACAACCCCATGGCTTAGCAAAGATACATCCACCATGGTAAAAGTAAGGAAGGACTTCCTAAGACAGCCAGTAGACCACAGCAGAACTTCCCAAAAGAGACTACTCTGACTGGCTAACAGCAAATTTTTCTGTGTTTCCATTGCCCCTAGATCTGCTGGACAAAAGCAGTAATAGCTGTGCATACCTACAGGGTTTCCAAACATCCCTGTAAAAGCAGTATTTGAACTGTATTTCATACTGTTTCCCATCTCCTCAATGACTTTTCTCCTGCCATCCTTTTCCTACCTGTTTCAGACAGTTCATTTGTTGTGCATCATGCTGCTGTGAGCTAGCCCTTTGCACTCCTTGAGCTAGGGCAGGATGTGACCCAGATTCTTCTAGGATACCAGCAATGTTAATGTTTAGTCTAAAAGTTTTAAATGGCAATGGTTTCTTTTTTTTTTTTTTTTTTCTTAACATCGTTGTCTGCTTATAAAAAAATGCTAGCAAGGGAAAAAAGTACATGACCTATTAAAATGAAAGATTGCCCATTCTTGTAATTACAAGTAACAGGAAGCCTGGTAGTACCTTGTTTGTTAAATTCCTCTGACCTCTTCAAAAAAAAATTGTACAAAAAGTCACAGTTATTAGTACATCTAGAGCTAAGGTCCTGCTCTATGCACATGTGTTAGTCATTTACCAGATTTTTTTCCCCCTTTCTTGCTAGGACTGCAGTGAATTGATAGCTGAATATTCAAACACTGGTGGACAATCCCCTTTAGGCTGCCTTGGAAGAACTTGCTAATAACTAACTGCCGTTCCTCTCTGGCTCAGGTTCCCAGCTGCTGTAAGCTTACAAGGGGGCCCATTTCCACCTGGCTTGATAAAAAGGAACTGTGAAAGAGTCCCAAAGATGCAGAGTCCTGGGGCAACAGCAGTTTTAGGTCTAACTATGGAAAGGGAGAAGGATACTTAAAACTCCCTGTGGTTTTCAGGGTGGGCTACCCTGTGAAGGTTTAACGTGAAAACACTGGATTGCTGAGGCTGTTTCAGACCACAGTGGAGGAGGCTAAACCTGCACTCTCCTCCAACCCCAGGCCTTTGTCAGGGTCTGTCAGGTGTGAAGATTTAGGTCCTATTACAGAGAGTGAAGGGATCAGCTGCAAATAAAATTTATGCTGTGGATTAGACAAAAGCCCTGTTCCTTTGCTAGACACACATCTATGCCAAGAGTTAAGTACCTCAGAGGACACCCCTCAGTACTACGCTGTGAGTATAGGGTTGTCTAAAGCCCGATTTTGGAGTCTTCTTCAGTAATTGACTTTGCACACTCTGAAGCCCTGAAACAGTTAATCTAATATGGACTTTCAAATCTGAAAGATTGATCACATGGAAATGGAAATTACCATCATTTGACTCCAATTTATAAAAGCAAATGTTGTCATTACCACAGTTATGCATCCAAAATATTAGGTAGTTGCAATCTGGGATTTTTTTTTTCTCTGCAAAATAGACTGTCAAACTTCTGTTCATATTTATAGGGCACCTTTTCACAAAAAAGGTTTTATGTTCCGGATCTGAACTTCTGTTAATAGGGTCTTACATGCTAAGAATGCTTATCTGCAAAATCACAAGCTAACTTTTGGAAACCTGAGGGACGGGGAAAAGAAAGAAAACTGACTTTGAACTGAAAATTCAATTTGTTATGGCTGTAGAACTAACTGAAATGAGGAAATAGAAATGAGAAACGGAAATCAATGAAGTTTCATAATACGCATGTATGGAACATAAATGAAAAAATAAGCTAGTGTTTTATACATCCTTTAGTAATAACATGACTGATTTCTGATACATTTAAATGTAGCTTTTAAAAGTACATCAAAACTGTTTGGTCCTAAATGAAGCAGGGGTTGTAGTCCCTCAAGAGAATTGTTAGAGGGACTGTTTACTTATTCAAGTGACCTATACTATGGTAGTGAACTTCAATACCATGGAAAGCAACTCATGTATGTATAGGCATAGGGAATCAGTAGTTTTTATGTATGGTGAGACTCTTGATTTCTTATGCTTCCTTTCTAAGTAATAACATTATTATATCTGGAAATGTCACCTGTAAGGTTTATTTTCTTTCCCTAGGAGAACTGTACTGTAATTTCTCATGTAATCTGCACATATTGAAATGACTTTATTGAAAAGAAATCTTTGCAGAGCCTGAATTGTCAGACAACTATGTAAAATGTCATTAAGTAGGCGCATATAGTGAGAAGGATCATAGATGGGACAGCAGCTAGACAGGGGAAAAAATGTAGAGGAAGTGCTGGTAAAGTGAGGTCTCCAGAGTAAACTTTCCACTTCACCTGCAGTGTTACTGAATCACTGCTAATAGCCAACAGAAGGGTTCTAAATGTGACAATAGAACAGTAAATAATCCAAAGATGATTGGCTGGCAGTGCTTGCCTCATTGGTTTGAAACACCGCTTGAAGTGGAAATTGGTGAGAAGACTCAGGTTGGATGCTTGTGCCACCACTTTGGTATGTCTCTTGGAATTTGTCATTCATATCACAAACAATCTTTTCTTTAAGTCAGTTGCTGCATCCTCTTGGGTGCTTGTTGCTAATGGAGACAGAAATACTATTCTAGTCTGGATTTAATACATTTCATGCATAGATTCATTGTGTACTACTTTTTTTGTCTGAATCAGAATTTCAACATTTTGGTGACTTTTGATACATCATCACTCATAATGAGGTCTTACTTACAGAAAATAATGAATGTATTCTTGTGCCAAATTTGAGGATGTCTTGTTCACAAACACTATTTGTGGTTTTCATACCACAAAATCAAATGATTTCATGCAAGGGGATAATTATGAATAGACCTGTCATTTCTCTAGCTTCTAACAGTGCTTCTAATAACCTTCAAACTACTTCATCATTCCTGTCCTGTCTGTGCCCACTGAAGTCACATAGCATGTAAATATTTTAGAATAAGATATGTTGAGCATGGCAGCACTAAAGAAAAATACATTGGTGACAAATTTTCAGACTTAGATCTTATGTGAACCTAAATAAATGGCCTGACTACAAGAAGTAATAAGCACTACCTTAAGCTTAATTTCCCTTTGTGGTTTCAACAGTAGGTGCTCTGGGTTCCTTATTCTGACCTCAAGTCTCTGTTTATATATGGACATGAACATGTCTATGTGGATACACATGTGTACCTATTAAAAGAAATATCTTTGCCCCATGAATATGCCAATTGAAGAATCTATATTAACCTAGTAGTGGTTTTAAATAAATTCAGGGCTAAACTGCCATCCCAAGTCTCATACTTCTCATGGTAAGATCATTTTGCATGACAAAAATTGGGCACTAAAATATAGTTTTCTTGAAGTAAAGTAGGACATGGGCAAAATTCCCCACAGATGGAAAAGGGAACATACATGGATAGCAGAATATAAAACCTACAACATAGATGACCAGAGGAATTTTTCCTCATTGATGAATAGGAACAGATCCCTAGTGCGTGTAAGTGGGAACAGTTGAATTTGGGAATAGCTGAACTGCAGATTAATTAGAGCCAAGCAGATTTATAGCAAGAATTCACAGTGAGAACTGCAGTTCGCTGACCCAGGCTGTGTATCTGGTCTGTAGGGTTACAAAGTTTGAAGAGTCATAGAGGACATGCCAGTCTGTGGCTTCCTCCACGTTGGTGAGCACTTATGAGCAGTCCTGTGGTGGCAGCAAGGCACTGTTTATGTAAGGTCTCACGAGTGTGAATGAGATTTGTACTTCCAGCCCCAGGAATTTTTGGAAATATGTTTTGTTTTCCAACAGGCTTCTGAACATCTGGAAATGCTGGCATTGTAGTGTCTCAGCATAAATCATAAATGACTTGAGGTGACTTTTTTACTCCTAAAACTGGTCCTTTAAAGCATTATTGCACCACAACAGAATGAAATGAAATGAACTCCTTTCCCTTTGCTTTAGGAGGAGAAGGAGCACTTGATCTCTGGGGAAATCCCTTCCATTTCTTTTTCCTAACTTCTGCCCATCAAATAAGGAGATAAAGAGAATTTCTTGGGCTGGTACAAATAAAGGCCAATTTCTGAATCTGTTCTGGTCAGGTAAAATTGCTTCTGTTGCTGCTGTTACCACTTCCATTCTTAATAACCATTCTGTGACCTTCACTCCCCATCACTCTATCCCTGAATAGTTATTCTGTTTGCAGCTTTTCCTCTAGCTCTCTTGTCCCTTGAAAGACAGCTGTGTGATTTTGCAAGCACTGACACAGTTTCCACTGCTTGGCTGATCTTCCCAGAGATGTCAGGGTCTGACTAACCCTCCCAAGGAAGCTCACTGGGTTGCTACGCTTGGGCTGTGTTCTCACATCTGAAGAGCTGCGATGTGCCTGGCTGTTACTGGCAGTGCCACCAAAGGCTGCTACAACTCTGGGGCAAATCCTCTTTTGGTAAATCTCTCTTCATTATTTATCTTAACAGACTGTGATAATATTGTATAACTGTGAGAAAAGAAAGATGTGACAGAGTACCTGAGGAGACAGTCACAGGTTGGAAATGAATAGTAAGTATTTCCAATCATATCAGAAGATGACTCAATCTCTCTATCATCCTTTCAAGCACTTGTTATTCTGTTCTACAAAGAGAAGCTAGCTGAGTAATAAAATCACCTTCAACCATTCAAAACCATAGCAGGATCTGAACTAGATCTGTGGATCAGAAGCCTCCTGAGACTTGGAGCAATTCCAACCCTGGATTCTGCACTAAGTGCTGCAGTCAGCCTTATCTCTTACTCACTGCTGTCAAACATTTGCAGGATCACTTTTCTAAATGTCTTAATCCTTCCACTTTTGCTGATTTGTAATTGAAGCTAAACCTACTTTTTGATAACAGTTTAGTTTTGATAACTAGTAGTTCCCATAATTGCACATATTAGCAAGTGTGAGAAGTTTCCTTCCTGCTGCTCACAGGGGACCTTGGTTTACTTCTGCAACAAACAACTCAAAAGACAACTCAGAAAAATCTCATCGATGGACTAAAATGTCTAGTTCATCACCCACGCTGTCCAGATATGAAGAAATAATAATTTTCATTACAACAAACAGTGTAGCTTGTTTAGCATACATTTCAATTTTTAGCTCACTTCCAATAGATAGACAGGAGAAAAGTTGTTGCTTTGGTAATGTTCTTTTAGATGCAGTTTGATGCTAAAGGCCACTAGCCAGAAGCAGATTTTGTACACTAGAAATACCATCAAGGGTCTTTTTTCATCTCTCACCTCTTCTGAGCCTGACAGAAGTCATGGATAAAAGTACATGGAGTGGAGTTACACAGAAAAATGCCAGTCATGTATTATAAGCAAGGAGTAGAGATAAAACGTGAACCAAAATGAATGTCTCAATTTTACTTGTTAACTTAGTTTTTGAAATACAGGTTATTAAAATTGTGGGCTTTATGTTTGTTGAATATCCTAGTTGTCTTCTACTGTTTGCTGCATTACCTGTTAAGTGTGATATTCTGAGTATTTTCTGGTGGTACAATAGTTATATGTATTATATTTAATAACTGTTGAAATATATTTAATAGATTCTTGTTATTTCAAGTACATTAATATGCAAGTATTAAATCCAGCTAAAACCAAGGAGCCTTTGTTGTTTAAGTAATGAGGACAAAAAACATAGAGAACCTTTTTAAAAACTGTCAAACAGGATAAGTTCCGTTCATCCACAACTGTTCATAGAAGTAAAGAGGATGTCTTCCACCTTTCAGGTTTATTCTGCATTAAAGACAGGAATTATGCCCCAAGAAAGGGGATTACTGTCAAACTGAAGGCAATCAACTGGCATGGGGGGATAGTTTAAAGGAGTGTACACATATGTGCCAAGATCTGCATACATTCTGCATGCTGTGCGGAGAGGAGAAAATCCAAATGCCTGTAGTAGGTTCTTTGCTTAGGACAGAGTCACTTGTAAAACTACTGGAGTAGGAAAATGAACTAGTGTCCCTTAGAATGAATGCTATTCACTGCTAGGAGATCAGGACCATTTAATGCAAAACTTTGTACATCTACCAACGCTTTGACTTAGTAAAAGTGATTTCCTACTACATTTGGATACTTTTTCTAGTCCCACCAGGACTCAGGAAATCAGGAAGTGGCTGTGACAACTGCCAACACTTCAAAATGCATATTTGGCTTACTTAAAGAAATATGGTGGGTTTTTGTTACATTTGAACATTTCTACCTTTCCCTTGTACAGTCCACTTCAGCTAGAGCAGAATGAAACTCTGATGAAGCTTAAATTAGTTGTCTCTTATCCTCTATATTCAACATAAGGTCTGGAAACGCTCTAGTAAGGCAGGCCAAGTTCTCCTCTACATCATGTTGATTCTAATAACTGAGTCTATTAGCATATACCAGCCTTCACCTTTACAGTGAGTCACTGTTCTTCCTCTCACCAAGTGCGATGCATGCAGTCCGATTTCTGTTTGTTAGACAAGTGTAATGTACAGGTATGAAAATTACCCATTTTCAGTTGAATTCCAGATTGTGCATTCCCACAGAGTACTTAGCAGCATGGGACGCCAGAATCAACACAATCAGATGTTTACAGACTGATTCAAATCTTCAGACTTAAACCCTCCCAAATAAGGACTTTAAAAATGTAATGAAAATATAATTTAATTTGAATATTCATTATTTTTCTATGAGTAGAACAATAACATGTCTTCTGACAAATTTATAAACTTGAATAAAACCAATGTCAGTGTGCAGAAATATAATGCAGAACAGACTGACTAATTAAATGAGAAACTGAGCTCATCCTTGAAAAACTACGAAGCAAAAACCTTGTAAGAATGATTATTAGTATCAGAATTCTTGGACCATGAATGGATTTAGTTCCACCAATAAGTAGTGTTTGTTGTTCTGTGCATTTTGTATCTTGCAGAAGTCTACTGCAAATCCTATGCCAGCACTACATGGAGTATTGAAAAATACCAGCTCCCCACTTGCTGATGCTGCAAGGACAGTTTGACTGCAAATTGTATCTTTTGGTTCAGTTCTTTCAGTTCATCTGAGGTGGTGTAGCTGAACATAACGAAGGCAAGGGGTCCAAGTAAGTATGTAGGATGAATTTTATTAGCAGTCATGATCACCTGAATTGGTCCCATTAGTGTATAGGTCATGATTACTGGGCAATGTGCCAGCTACTCCCATCATTGAGTGGCAATTGGCAGCTCTGCAGGTGCTCAAAATTGGCTCAGAGAAGAGTGCATACTCCAAGCTCTAGTCTGCAAGGTGACATGAACAAAATAGTAATTCCTCTCATTGACAAAGAAAGGGCAAAAATAATTGTCATGCATGAAACATGTGATATTTCCCAACTAATAGCATGACCTACAAATAAAGAGGGGCACCCAGTTTACCTTCTCATAGGGGCTTCCCTTCTCCTAAGCACTTTCCCAAGAGCACTGTCCTGATGGAAACAGAGCAGATAGCAGCTAATGGCAGAGGCACATGAAAGCGATTTACTGATGGATGCACCAGAAAACTCAGACCTGAAAACTCAGATAGGTAGGACACACCCAACCAAACTGCATTATCCAGCAATATCACATCTGCAAGGAAGGGGGATGCAAACTGTGAGAACCTATGTGTCATTGTTTTTCACCACTGACTTGAAAATTATGTTTTAATGATATTTTCTTAGCAGAATCTCCAGAAGTAGGTCGGTTTCAGAATGGCAGATTCTGAACATCTGTGTTTTGCCAACAAAATCTGACCATTAGGGAACTACAGATTCTTTGTTGGTGCTGAGAAAATAATGACAACTCAAGCCAAGAATCAATTAAACTGAAGAGATTGTTCTATATCCTTCTTTTATGGGATGAGAACAGGGGGTTAATAATTTACATAAATTATAAAAATTCTAAAACATTTACAATAACTGAACTCTTAACAAGGGAAATGAATGTAGAGGTAAGTCAGCTACTGTTGTTTTGCATTCCAACCAGTGTTTCTTTGGCACTTCTGTAGTTATAGGTCTGTGAGATTCTTTTTGTTATATATTCTATTTTAATGCATTCATAAAGCAATCCTGAAAAAAATTCTGATTTGCATTTGGCCGGCAAAGATTTTAAAACAAGACTGGATTTTTTTTTTTAAATTAGGTTATGGGAACAATGTCAGTTTAATTGTCTCTAAGTTACGCAAGTATAAAAATGGAATGTATTGGTTTCAGACACTATTTTATGCTGCTACAGCTCAAAACTGTGTTGTTTTTTAGGGGAAAAATTTACAACCATCAGTCTGAATTGTGGACTAGTCCATTTGAGAAACTTGGAAAAAGGAATGTAGACATGTTTGATTTCTTACCTCTTTATAATGATGCCAGATTTCTAGGTACACTTATTCCTTCAGCCAAATTTTTTTCAGGCTGCAGTGCTTTGCTCTGCCATCACTTATGTAAGGCAGCTCTCAGTTTCATACATTTTACATGTTTCTGATGAATAGTTTGAATTTGTTATGCAATTTACATTAAATTCATCATCTACCTTTCCACAAACCTTCCACATTCTTAAAAATGTTGGCAGGTGTGCCAAAGGAATGATTGCACAATATACATTCTATATTAAAGGTTAGAGTCACCCTTACAAGGAAAGTGGTTGGTAGTCGACCAGAAAATGTGTACTTATTTAATTCATATCTTCCCTAAGACCTGTTAAAGTGACAGGAGTGTGTTGGAGGCACAGTTTTTAACCCCATGATAAACCTGTATTGTGGTATGGAATCCTCTAGACTATGCCGATTGCTTCCCATGCATATTGGTTTAGGAAGCAGCCAGAATAGCCACATCCAACTTATTCTGCTGTTCCAAAATTTCCTGCAGAGCTGGAGGTTCCTGTATGTTGCAGTGTGTTAGATACAATGATACTAATTAAGATAGATATATGATTGTCAACAATTTCTAGTATATTAATTCGAATAATGCTATTGTAAAGAAACATTCATATTGATGAAATACCAACAAGACTGACATGTCAGGGTACTTTCTTCCCACAGGAGATTCCTCCAACAGGAGAGATATCTAGCCCCTGTAGCTTATCCTACAAAAGTTTGGTAGTCTATTATACAAAACTCTTTTGGATGAAGGGAAAATACCATTGAGGTTCCAGGTCAGTCAGCATTCTCACCAGTTTCAGTGAGATGATACATGAGCTTCCACTTGTGCAAGTGCAATGCACAAAGAATACCTGGGCATGCGCAGTTTTGCACGTGTGTCACTATGCATGGACTTCTCACTACTTACTTGTGCTGCCAAAACTTCCAGGTTAGTAAAAAATTGTATAACACATTTTGCACATTTACAAGTTAATGAAAAACTCCTTTTATACATTATGTCAGCAATTTCAATCTTCTAATTGGTTCCTAGACCTTAATGTGAAATAAAACCAAGTGCAGATTACAATTACCAAGAGTACCACCATAAAAACTCTCAAGAAATGATCAAAGTCTGTTCTTTTTCTCCTGTTCTATTGCTCCCTTTATGTTTTTTGTATAAATGTTCTCACAAAAATGATGTGGACGTTAAAACAACCAGCTGCTTATGAACAAACATTCCTATTTGAAGGTCATAGAGCAAACCAGGCAAATGAGCATTAAATTTGATTAGACTGTTCACTGGCAATAAAAAAAATATATTGCTATCAGATTTTTTTTTTCAGCAGTTCTGCATGAAGTCTGCTCAACCCATTCTTGCCAAAGACTCAACATGCCATTATGGAAGGCTGCCAGATGACTGTCCAGTACAAGCCACCTTAGGTAGGGTGATTGAAGGGTATTTACGCTGATCTAAAAAAACCTTTAAGAACTTCCAATAATATTCATTAAGGAGAAATGATTCTGCAAAAATATGGAAATTTTCTGGAGTATAATAGAGTGTATGTAGAGCAAGGGGCCTAAGAAATGCAGAGCTTTTCTGCAGGTCCTAATGGCATTCTAATGGAGATTTCCTTGAATCCCTGACAGCATATAGCTGACTTAGCAAATCCCTAATTGCAGGCCCTGAAGGCAAACTGTACTTTTCAGCTCTCTGTACTGGATATATATGTGCATATATAATTCAGTGATTCCCTCAGGATTTTAAAAAAGGGTAAGAGTAAATGTCATCTGAATACCAAAGGCAATAAAGGAATAGCTAGTTGGGTCCAGTGGCTTTCAGTTCTTCCCATGATCCTCACCCTCCATTTCATACTTTTAAGCTAAGCTGAACATTAATTCCTACAATATTCTGGAATGTATTGTAAAAATGTTGTGTTGTTGCTTAGGACTCTGAAGGTTACTGGATACTGGAGAATTATTTTATTGTTCATATTTAAAACTCTGGAAGAAAGGAACACCTCTGTTGTCCTGCCATTATCCTCTTTTCTTAGCATTTATTTTCTGTTCTACTCTTCTATGAGTTCTCTTATACTTTATTCTCTTCAAGTTTTCCTCTTTTCGAGTTTTCCTCTTTTCATATTTTCTTCTTTGCCCATCACATCCATCTAGTGCCATAAACAATCCCTGACAGTCTGTCTTTGGTGTCAGCAAATCCTCATTGTCAACAGTAACATCTTCATGGACCTCAGTATAATATTTCCCCTGCAAATTTAGGAAAATAAGGACAATATTTTTTCAATATTCTTTTGTGCCTGAAGGATTTCAGTGGGAAGTAAAGTATAAGTGTAGCTATGTTATGTTCCAAAGTATATCTAGATATTAAAATTTTTAAAGTAAATATTTATCAATATTGCAAATGAGAATCATTGAAGAATCCACGGAGTGTTGTTTCAGTGGTGAAGAAGCAACACACTTAGTGTAGCCTATCACAAATATATTTTTTGAAAAGCCTCTTACAGCCTTTTACATGCCATTTTGTATTCCAGATACAGATTTTGCAACCCAGGAAAAAAAAAAAATTTAGTTTTTTGTTTTTGCAGAGTCTTATTTTCATTTCCCCTTGTTTGGAAGGCCAGGTGCCTTGGTTAGAAAGAGCCCACCAGGGCAGGGCTCAGAGGGAGATGTAAAAAATGACATGTTAATCCTTACCTCTTTGGGCATAAACTTGTAGTGGTTTTAAAGTCTGATATTTTTGCAACATTCCAGAACTGAAGGTGGGTACTGGAAATTAACTTTTTTTTTTTTTTTTTTTCCAGTGGTATAAGGTGCCATTTGAAAATCTGTGGCTTATGAATCTATGGGCTTTGAGGCCATGTAGAAAAATCCCTGTCCAATTAGGATACTCATTGTTAAAAACCACAGGTGCATCCAGGGTGAAGGACAAAATAATACCTGAATTACTTGGATAGCAAAGAAAGATACAGCCTCCTAAAAACATGATTTTTTAAAAAGTAGCAGCAGTCCAAAAGAATTCCTGAGACTGGGACATTAGAACAAGTCTTATGAAGATGAGCAGAGACTCATCTGATAACTGTGGGACATATTCCTAATACTAGCAGATTGAAAAAGGAAGAGAGAATTAGGGGTTCAATAGCTGGAACTCATTAGTCCTGCCCTTGGGCAAACACCTACAATGACATCAAGGAGCAATCACTTCACCTTTTAGCTTCTCTGAGTCCTTATTCCTTGTCTTCACTGTACTTTTCCAGAGACTGTTTAGTTTCTTCATGTAAAAAAACGTAGTGGCACCATAGGAAGGGTTCAGCGGCCTGCTTTGACAAGATCTTATCTGTTCTCCCCTTGGACTTTTCGCCAAGTCTGTAAATAAACAAGAATGATGTTTCTGGGCAGTAGGATATCATAGTTGTCTATTCAGTAGAAAATTTGGTAAAAAAGTAGCATTCATTCACTAATTATAGTCTTTTCATTTGTGCTACTGTTCAGTTAGCCTGTTTGATGTTTCACTACACAGGTACACTATATTAGATCCCAGATATTTACCTCAGCTCTGTTTCCATTTTCCTGGTCTACAGCTGGATTTCTTTGATTTTTTTTTTTTTTTTTCCCCATACACTGTCTGTTTGAAGTCATGTAGAAACTGCACATACAGGAACCTTCATCCCTTCCAAAATCATTACATTTCATATACCTTTATAATATTTTACTAAGAGAAATCTTTCTGGATAAAACTGGATTTCAACATAACTTAAAAATATTTACATAAGTTAAACTGAATGTATTTCATCATAAATGGTGATGTGTGTTTTCCAAATGCTTATTTTCATTACTACGGGAACCCTCCCTTCTAGTAGTATTTATAGCATGTGAGAAGAGTACATGTATGTTTTAATACAGCCCATTCTCTACAAAGTCCATACTACTACTGTAAGACAGTCAGGTCAAAACCTGTGAGATTTGGAAGCTGGAAGCTGAAGGTTGCTATTTCTCAGCAGATATCTAAGCGAGTGGAGCAAGCTTGTGGGAACAAACGAGATTAGTCATCCAGTCTATTCCTCCATGTAGAGTAGTAGTAAATAGACTTGCGTGGATAATTGATTTTTTCACTTTGCTAGCTGAGCTGAACATTTAAAACAAATAATTTTTCCAGATTTCTCTCTGAAATGAAAAGCAGAGAAAATGGCTTGGATGTAATATCTTTAATTTGCATCTTTTAGTAAAAATTTTATCTTCTCATAAAATAGTGTTTTGAAACAAAACATAAATTTTTGACTAATTACTGTATTTAGCTGAAACTACTAACTGACTTTGACATAAATTTCTTAAATGGTTTGGACAAGGATAAATTTGCATTATTCAATGAGTAAAACCATTGATCAAACACTCCCTGCTCTAACATAAAATCTGAAGCTTTCTAATTGCTTTCTTCCTTCAGCTACATGCAGTGAAAAAGAGTGTTAATGAAGATGTTGGATATGGAGGAAACATAAACTTCATCACATTAATGTGCTATATTTTACTTTTACAATTCACTGTTGTTGGTAGGCAGATGCAATTTGACAGTATGAATCAGCTATTATTAACTATTATTTAAGAATCTGTCCTCTGTCTGACCTTGTGCACATATAACCAGTTCTTCATACCTGTAGGAACACATCTTTCATTATGAAATTTGCTGGTTGAACTCTGCAAAAGGTTAGATTTACATAAAACACCCATCCGTTCTTTAGGCAACTCTTAGCAGACAAAACTCCCTATGAACTTTATCCAATTGTGAGCACAATGTTGTATCTCTACTTTTTCCCTGAAGAAATGTTTTCTATCAAGCTTTATTTCTGTTGTAAAGATGATGAGCGTAAATGGTTGTGACTGCCCACTGCAGTAGAGATATAGGATGTATGTCAAAAATATATTCATCAGCTGATGTACAATAATACTCTCAAAAACAATGTTACTTACAGCTGAGTGTCAAAACCACTTTACAATGATTTTATGTATCTTATCCTAGATTTCAGATTGATTGTCAATGTCACTATTATTCTTGTTGTTGTTGCTATTGTTATGATTCTAGGAGGCCCTAAAGGCAACACATGAACATTTTGAGTTAGATTCTTTACAAATGGAGTGCTCTGTCTCAAGAGTTCACAATCTGAATAATCTCAGAATGGTTTAGAGTAGCATAAGGTTTAAAAAATGAGATTGGATACAGAACCAAAAATGAAGGGGCATAGGGGTTTTTTTTCCGTTTTTTTGTTTGTTTGTTTGTTTTTTGTGTTTTTTTTTTTGTTTCTTTGTTTTTGTTTTTTTTGGGGGGTTTTGTTTGTTTTGGAGTTTTTCTTTTGTTTGTTTGTTTGTTTTGTTTTTCTAGGAGGTATTATGTTTCTTTGCCAAAAAATTTACATTTAGTTTTGACTATTTTTTACCCTCAATTTCAGGAAGAGTAAATAAAATCTGCTACAGTCTCACTTCCCAAGAGTATGACCCTGAGACTAGCTCAGTTGGTTAGAGCCTGGTGCTAATAATGCCAAGATCATGTGTTCAATCTCTGTACAGGCTGTTCACTTGTGAGTTGGACTTGATGATCCTTGTGGGTTCCTTCCAACTGAGAATATTCTATGATTCTATAAAATATTATGTTCTTGCACAACACTGACTCTCTCCACTCTGCTAATGAGTCTCATTAAAATGTTTCAAGACTTCCTTTCTTTGAGAAAATTATTTAAAACTAAAAGTGAAATTTTAACGTAGATATGCTTTTAAGGCTTGTTGTCCTTTGTTAAGACATATTGTACTATTGCAGCTAGTCAGGGTTTAGTCTTGCAATGTTTCATTTTTTTCAACTTTGATGAAAATCTGTGAATATAATAGATTCTCAATATCTCAAGAATATGGTCTTTTAATTGTCAATAGATAGTTTTGCAAGTTTAGAGCAACTACTTTAAACTGAATTACTGTACAATAATAACAACAAGAAAAAATTATTTCCAGAGGCCTTTTGTCATGGGTTTCTGTAGCTGAATTTTAGTAGAAAGTAGAAGTACTTTAGTAGAAGTAGAATTTAGTAGAAGCTGCTAGAAGTTTCTCCTGTCCTGTTGAGCTAATTAAAATCATAGTTACGCCTCTGTGATACATATTCAAGAATTGTAGTGTTTGCGCAGTTGAAAATTCCAGCTTTGAGATAACAACACAGACAGACAGAGACCAAGGTCAGAAGAGCAGGAGGAGGCAAAGGAAGAACCCTACGCTGGAGCAGGGTTGGGGGGGGG
>VXAU01003699.1:201340-275724 GCA_013399695.1 Formicarius rufipectus | reverse complement strand
AACAAAAAACAACAAAACCAAACCAAACCAAAAACAAACAAAACCCCAAACAAACAAAAACCACAAAAAAGCCCACCACCACCCAAATAAAAATGTTAATAGTAATTTGATTACTAATGTAACCCAATGTTCCTACCATCTGACAGTTCTGCAACCATTTGGGTGGTCTGCAGCTTAGCCTTGGGTCTAGAGCTCCAAGTAATTAAAAACTCTTTGTCACTACAGAGTGGGGTCCTTGGATGACAGGGAATCCAGACTGAATGATTAGAGACTTGTATTACATTAATTAGTGATTAATGAAAAGTCAGTATCTGAGCTTATAACTAAGAGAACTCCTTACTTAAACAACAACTAACAAACATCAGAGGAAAGAGGTTGTGTGAGAGAAGGAAGACATGCTTTCACTGTGACTGGTTAACGCATCCTGCTGATTGCCAAAATGTTTGTCAGAAGGCTTCAGGAGTATTTCATTTCATCCAAAGCCTTAAAGGGACAAATATCCTTACAAGGATGATTGGAGGAATGTTGGCATTTGACCATAGGAGCTGTTTATATAGTATTCAGATACTTGTTGAGTACCTAATATGCTTAACATAAATGAAAATAGTGTCTAAATATATATATGTATATATGTAAAGTCCTAGCATTTCAGAAATACATTTATATATCTATTGACTTTTCCTTTTTTTTCCCTTTATCCAGCTTTGCTTATGTCAGTTTACATAAATCAGGCTTCCCTTATTTTTAAGCAACAACAAAGTCATTAACAAGGCTTATAATATGAAGTTGTTATCTGTTGCTGTCATTATTGGTGACGAGGTATGAAATATTTCCAATGAACCTAAAATGCCAACAGCAGTAAACTGCTTAGTTGGATTTTTTTTTCAAGCTAGACTACTGTAATTCTGTCTCAACTGCTGGTCTCCCCATGGGCAAGTACAACACCTACAAATTGTGCAAAATTCTGCCTTTCATTTTCTCAGAGAGTCACACTAGAAATTATCACTTGTACATTTATTCTGCTCTGTTTTACCCGAACAGATTTTTACTAGCATATGCCTGCGTTCCCAAAAATAGATAACCAACTCTGAATTGCAAAAATTGCATTTCATCCTCAGGTTAGTTGTTCTCCCATAGTCATTTTATTTTCTTCTTCCATTTGATTCTTCTGTGTTATCTCTGTTCAACTGATGAAAGACACAAAATAGATTGAAAACCATCAGAAGATAATGCCCAGCCTTTGAATGAGAAATTTTCCCTGCAGGCTCAGAACCATGGGACAGCAAGCTGTATGTTTCTGCAGTCATTGTAACTGCAGCTGGGGATGCTTTTCACTTGTTTGTTTCCTAGGACCTTCCTCCAACACCATGTTGAGCTAGGGGTACAAACTAAGATCTTTATGTCTGAATTCATTGCAAAAATTATATGCCTGTTTACTTTTAACCTTAAGCTAGATGATTTTTTATTGAATATTTGCACCATGCAGTCATGGCAGAGGCTGTTGGTTGCTTTATATCTGAAGAAGTTTAAAGTAGCTATCTTGGCAGCTGCCTTCAAGATTCTTGTGCTGAGCTTAGCTCCAACTAATAGTGTGAGGGTGTGTTCAGCTCTTGGAGGCCTGGGGAGAAGAGGCTGTGGCATAGTGTGAATTCTGGACTGACAGTGATTGACCACTGGGTAACCAGATGGTTTGAAATCATCTCTGGCACAACTACATGATTTCTGCCTTGAAAACATATGGTGGAGACCCACCTTTTCTTTAGTTCCAGCCAGGGTGAGTAAATGGTTTGAAGTATTGTACTACTCAGGAAGGAAAACGGGTTTGGTTGTCTTGCTCAATCATATGGAAATAAAATTGAGAATATCATTCAGAAAACTGGACTAGTGAACAATTTAAAAAAACATATTTTCTGTATAGATAGATTAAAACCATCAAATGTTGATCAGCAGCAGTTGTTTGGATATCTATGACAGTATCCATGGATCCAAGATGTCATCTGTCAGGTTCAGATAAGAACACAAAGTTGTAGGGTTTTTTTTTTTTTAATCAGCTTGTATAGTTTAAATTAGTATCCTTTTTCTCCCTTTAATTCAAAGAGTAAAATACTTACATTACTCCCAGAGGGTAAAAATCTCTGTAAAATTTGCAAACCTAATATAAATTTCAAACATATGTTTTCTGAACCCATTACACTGTTCTCTGGTAACCGACCTCATAGCATATTTCTTTTTCAAACCAGACAAGTGGGACTCCATTTATAAATATTTTGTTTGAGAGTGTAAATCTTGAAGATTAAGAAAAAAAATCAACAAACCCACCAAAGGAAGTGTACAGACCAGTATTGTCCCAGCTGAGCTATAAAAAACAGTCCTTCAAATGTTTTGAGTCTGGAAATATGCATGTTTCTGCAAATCTCCCTTTCCTTCTCCCCTGTTTTTCCCTTGCCCTCTCCTCTCTGCTAGCTTATTAAAAACCTACAAGCCAGATACTCCAATTATGTAATGGCTTCATTTGCAAAGGTAAGAATTTGCCCTTTATTGGATATAGTTGATATAATTGGTTAAAAAATACTTGACAAAATTATCAGGAACAAAATTAATATGCTAGCTCCTTTCTGTTTACTATTGGTATTTTGTGCCTTTTTCGTTTTCATGATATGTCCGTTTCATCATTTCTGACACAAAGAGACTATTTTTTGAATCTCAAAAAACCCCCCAAACTTCAACCAATGGGAGGGACTCATTTTGAAGTAATTGGTTAAAATCCAGTAATGAAAACAGGGAAACGGTTTTGATTTTCATTATGTTTAAGGTCATTTCCAGGTCACATTTGACACAGATTCAATGTTCATATAAATTTAATAAAATCTGTAAAGGAAATTCAAGTAACAGCTGAGAAAAAAATGTGATCAATAGAAGCCAAAATAAGTGTCACTTTGAAATTTGCCAACTGCTGATGGATAGTTAAATGAATAAAACTATTTAATGTCTCTACCAACTTTTAAGAGTAGAAAGCCCTGGGGAATCTGTCACTAAAGTGACAGAAACTTTGCATGCTAGCAAAGCTGTAACAGTTACACTGTTCATTTTATATCAGATTTCTTACTCGAGCTTAAAATCATACTGTGAGTTATTTCATCACATTCCTCGTCTTTTGATAACAGTATAGTGATAAATTTATGTTAAATAGCTCTTTTATCACAGTAACTGATTCTCCAAAAATACTTCTAATACAGACTTCTAATACTTAACCTACAGACTCAAATAAATAACACTATTCAACTTTCATCTTCAAAGAAAAAAAAAATCCCTTAAGCATGTTTTTGACATTTCCAGGTGTTTCAGTGCTGTGGTATGGTGGTACCGAGGAACTAGAGGCGGGGATTCTACCATAGTTGAATCCCTGGATGAATTCAAGGAGCAGAGAGTCACATGGTACACCACCATTATTGGCACAATCATGTCAGTATAAAGTCATTTAATATCAACTTCACTTTTATGAGAAAAGAAATAACTATATATTATAATCTGTCATGTACAGCTGTATTTGCATCCTGTTATTTGTGTAAGTCTACCATTTAAAAAATATTATGACAGCATATTTAAAATAGCAAGATGAGGTCTCCTCACCAGTTTTAAAGCTCCTCAGCTACAGTTTAGAAGTAGTAAAATATTATAAGTCATTCAGAGTTAAGAGAATTTAGAAGAAATTTCAATATCCTCAGTAGATTTGGACAGAAGAATTAAAGCCCTAGTACTGTGTCCTCTGTATAAGTCCCTCGCAGATATATTGCTTAAAAACATGCTAAAGTTGTTGTAGGTGAATAGAAAAGCAGAAGCAAAAAGTGATTTGGGATGTTGCTACAGTAACAAAAATAGCATGTACAGTAGTAAAAACTATTAAATTTTCTTGTGTTTCATTAATTTTGTGGTTATCAACCCTTATAAGGTGCTAGATACTACTTGGAAGTTTCTTACTTGGATAGACACTTGTCAAGATATGAAAAGGCATTCAGTCTATTTTAAATTTCGCTAATTTAATGTATGTGTGTGCAAACTGTAGTGACCCCAGCATGCTTTTCTCAAAGAATCAATAATGATCCCAAGAGTACCCTCAGGGCCCCAACATGTGTTTATAATATGCATACTTCTAGCTAAAATCAGCATCTGAATTACTGGAATATGTTGCATTGTGTCCTCAGATAATGTAAATCAGCATAACTCCACTAAAATCAACCTAGGGAAGCTGATTTTCAGCATCAGAAGACCCAAGTTACTGTAGCTATCTTGGTGCTTTCTGCATCATATTTTATCTTCTTCAGCTTCAGAAACATGGTTTTCATGGACTAAATGGACTTGAACCCATGAAAAAGAAAATCAGAAAGCTTACAGAGGAAATCTCGCACAAGGAGTAGGAGAGGTTAGTAAGGCTGTGTGAGTAGAGTCAGCAATGCAGCCCAGCAGGAAAGGTTGGAGAACAGAACTCTTGAATGTGTTTTAGCAAGCTTGTTTGGATCAGGTCTAGTCTGATTCAGTGAACTGAATGAGCATGTGGATCACATTCATGTCTCTTGGGTTATCTCTTTCAGTTGATTCTTCCTTGAAGGAGATCTAGGTTGTGCATTGTGGGACTCTGCTGCAAAGTGAACCAAAGCATAGTGCCTGGGTCTGAGGGAGATGTGTGCTTCCTAAGTTCTTGCACAAGCCAAACTAAAATGTCAATGTAGACTTGCTCGAAAACCCATCATTCTTTTTTTTTTTCTTTATTCTTCCCTTCTCTGTTTTATTATCATGATTTAATAAAACACAATTGAACTACATTTAGAATGACAACTGATTCCATTAGGGACTTGACCCTGTCCTCTTAGAATTGCAACATTCACCATAAAATAAGTGGAAGTTGATATGACTCTGAAAGAAACCTAAGGCTACACACAGGGATTGTTTGCTGCAGAAGCTCAAATCATTATGTTTGTGGCTTGACAGAATCTGTTCTTATTACCTTATAGAAATGCTAGCTGTCTTTGCTGTACCATTTAAAATGTGTTAACTGTAATCTACGTCAGTTACGATGAATTGAAGGATGGATGGACTGGAATGTATGAAATCTTTCAATGAAAGTACACTCAACATGACAGAAAAAGTATTTGATGATTGGACATAATATATAACGATCCTATAGGCCTTTCTAATCTGGGGTTCAGGTGCTTGTAAAAAAAGTGCCAGATGTTCCGCTGAAAAAGTTTTCTATTTCTGCAAAGTAAGTACGGCAGACAGTGTGTTCCTCAGGAGCTACTAACACTTCTTAGGAGAGGATCTTAGCAGGGATATATTGGTATGATTAAACTGTACCAATAGTGATGACAGGGGACTGCATATACATATCTGGAGGACGACTGAGGATGCCAAGAGAAAAATGATGACACATGTATTCTTCTGGGAAAACTACCAGGGAGTTTACCCAGCTGCTTCAGTGAGTCTGAGAGTTCATAACAGGCTTGACACCGTTGTGACCAGTATTACAAGCACTACTAGCAACAACATTATTTACAATATCTTAATTAGAGTGATTACATATAGCTCAGTCTTTCCAAGGTAACCTGTCCCACCTGGCTTGGGTCTGTGTGGTTTGGAGTGGCCACAGTGTAACAGAATTTATTCCCTGTCTAAGTCGTGCTTCAGCATGTCACCTAAATGCACTGCCAACAGATGGAGACAGCCTCTTCTGTGGACTTGTGAGACGCATCTCCACATCTGAGCCTGTTGAAGAGATCATACTCTTGAAAATTGACTGTATCATATCCATAACCTGTGTCTCTTTAATTATAGACAAGATAAAACCAACCACAATTTTTGTGTCATTTTACAAGTTCAACTCATTATTATTAAATTATGTCAAATGATTTCATAACTAGTTTTGCTTTTTAAAACTCAGTGTGCTCGTCAACCACGCATTTAATGCTCTGTGAAGACCAACAAGGTAATACCACCTGTGGCTCCTATTGTGCTGTACTCTTCTGAAGTTATTCTGTTGTAGAACTTCTTAAAAGTCTCAAAAGTATGTAATACATGAGCTAAGTGACATCACAATAGTTAATACTAAGATAAAATGCACTCTGTTTTTATCTGCCTATGGAAAGTACACTCAAATTTATTAGGAGAAACATCAAAACTGAGATGGACTGAAGCAGATTTTACATATCAAAAGGTATCAGCTAATAGCATTTTTCTCCAACCTATTTTCCTATTGAAGTCAATGTCAATGGGATCAGGATTTGGTTGAATTTCCCTGTTTAATCTATTAATTGCAAATCATAGAGATGACAAAGGAATTTGCATCTCCATGAACAGAAGCCCATGTTATAGTAGACGACTGAATGATTGTTACACATTGGTTGGATGCATTGTATGTGCAAGATCATTCCAAATGTAAATGGCCTGTCACAATGAGGTTTAATTTTCCAAGTTCAATTATATGTTGGTTTGAAATGTCATAGACATATCTTATATGCAGTTAAAAGATTTGTCACTTTGCATAGGCATAAATAGGTATTTTAAAAAGATTTTTTGTCCTCTTTGATCTCACAATCACCTTGGAGATTCTGAAATCTTCCCATGAAGCAGAACTTCTCATAGGCCCTGATGCTGCAAAACGTCCAAGTGTTTTGCTGAACTGAACCTTTTAGAGGAAATTTGAGACCATTAGGATTGTGGTCGTCAGGCAGCAGTAAAAACAAGAAAGATTTTTCATATTGTAACCTGAATACCACAGCTGCAGTGCAAGAACCTGCACCTGTGTATATGCACTTGAAGTTTATAAAAGGTGTGAACCAACAACCCATGAAATAAGTGAACATATGTCCTTGTGGTCTTGCCTCAAAGATGGCAGACTGCATGGGGTTTGTAAATCTAATTATAAGTTACTTGGAGAAGATATTGCAGGTAGCATGTTTTATAATTTAAGCATTTCTAAATAATAAATATTTTAGGTCCTATCATGTTTAGATTTATCACTAGTCCCATTGTCTGCACTGTAGGTTGTTGAGGGAATTGGTAAAGATGTATTTATAGTGGTGCTACATATTGAGTGCTCTTCCAAAATCTCCTTTTATCATACTTTAAAAATGATTCCCTAGTTTAGCAAAGATACTACCAGTGCTCCTATTCTGTTCAATTATGTGGAGCACACTAACTTTTTTTTCTTTTTTTTTTTTTTTTTTTAAGGAGTTAATCTTCAGGGATGAAAGAGATTACCAGCTTTTGAACCAATTTAAGTAGAATCTCCAGAAACAAAGCCAGGACAAATAATTATTGGCAGTTCTCAGAAGGTATTCTGTGCCCACAGCTCTGCAGGATACCATTAAAATCAGTTCACTTGTCTTAATGGGAAACACCTGTAATCTGGAACACTCGAGGAAAAATCAAGCTAACCATGCCAGACACATTGAAAATAAACTGAAAGTAAAACATTTCCCCATATCACTCCCTTCTTCTTTTATCTGCACCCTCCAATCCCCAGACTATCCATGGTATCTCTCCCTTCTTTTAAACAGATATGAAAGCCTGTCTTCAAAATTATGTTCCATCATAGACACTGAAGGATACCAAGGAATTGCACTTGCAGAGTTAAGTCAGATGAAAACTTACTACAAATAAAAACATGCTTCCTAAAGACTCATTTGGAGGTCTTACTTTAGCCACTAAAGTGAATGCAAATAATTTGAAAGTGTTTATAATAAATAATTACTTCAAATAATAAAAATACATCGATCTCTAATATTCTGTGATTTTTTTTTTTTCTGTTACTTTCTCAAAATATGCTGTGGACAATGTATTTCTCTAAATATTTTAACAGGTTACTGATAAGTAATAGACAAGAAGTATGCCCTTGATATTCACACACAACACAAATTTATGTAATTTTCATAATTTTATTTGGAAAATCCAACTATATAACAATCATATATAAGTGCAAATGTAGAGTTGTGTCATTGGATTGAAAAGTAATTCACAGTTTGTAGTGGTCTACAGCCTTCCCAGCACTATAGAACACATAAATTGAAGTTGGAATTGTAGATGCTAGCGGAAACTCAGAAACAGATTTTAATTGAGGCAGTCCCTGGTGAGAAAATAAACATGTAGGTTTTTTAGTTGTATTTATTCATGTGTTCATGCACAATTTTTTGACTTTCTCTCTCTATTACTTTTAATTTTATCTTTCCAACAGAAATATCAGGAAGAAGACATCAGAGAGAATACAATTTGGTTTTACACTTTGGCAGAAACAGTGAAGAGGTTGTGACATGGAAAGATGTTGAAAGAAAGCAATTCCTCAACCCCAAAATTTTAGAGGTCTAAAAATACACCAGATTGTGAGAACTACCAGCTGTATTTGCAATTTTGTACAAGTTTAAAAATGTCACAGCGCATAATAATATGTCTTCTCTACCTTAAAGACTGGTGGAGGTATTGTTAGCTTCAGTCAAGCTACTGTCATAACCTCCATGTTTTGAATATGCATTCACAGCATAGGAATAGTATGAAAACTGATTTTCAACTGACTTTTCACGCATCCAGGAAACAGATTTATTCCACTTTTTTAAATACTAAAATGAACTGTTTCTGATTTCAGAACTTATTTTAATCACTCAAACAATAAATCTGAACGATAGTCAGCACAAAAGTGGCATGAACAGGGAAAATAATTTCCAAATATATAAAGATAACTAAATTCCAAAGACTGTGAGGATCCCTGAAAGTATCCTGAGCAGCTGGAATGCCTTATAGTCAAAAGGGTTTCCTTTTCAATATTATTCACCATACCTCACTGTTGAAAGAATTTTCCTTTGATTATAAGGCCATAAAAAAAAAAAAAAAGAAGAAATGTTCCGGTGTGCCTTTTTTTTGCGCNCATACCTCACTGTTGAAAGAATTTTCCTTTGATTATAAGGCCATAAAAAAAAAAAAAAAAGGAGAACTGTTCTGTGTTGCTCTTTTATAGAGCCTTGAGCTTTTTTAGGTAGCTTTTTTGGAAGTCAGACTGCTGTGTATCTTGTTTATTGTCTGATACACCTCACTCCTGTCCAGGGAACTGATGCTGAGATATTCTAGGTTACCCTATGCTGTTACATACCCAGCCTCATGATAGTTTGTACCCTGTGACTGTTTTGGCTTGTCTTTTCCTCCATCTCCCACCACCCCATCTTCTGTTTCCCTTCCTACTCTCAGTTGTCTAACCTGAAACTGCAATGCCTACATGGAGCAAGTCACTTTTCCCTCATCAGGTACTAGTAGCCTGATCTATAGTAATATCACAAAAGTGCACATCAAAGAGATAAAGACTGTTCTGGGACAGCACTTTGCATTTGGTGGGCCACCTTCAATGCAGTAATCAGATGATTCACTACATATAAATGCATGTTGAGTTGAGTGTCCTAACTTTGCCTCAACACTCCTATTCCAGCTTTCTGTTGGATGCCTCATGTTCACAACATTCATGTGGTCCGGGAGAAAACCCAAATGTCTTGGACTGCTCCAAGGCCACAGAATACCAACATCTTGTCTCTAGGGACTGTCTAGGGAATCAGACATTTGCTTTCATCTCATTTCTGTAGGGGTGTTCTGTTTCAGACATTAACAAAAGTCTTTGCTAAGCAAAAAGTTTATGTTACTTGCCCCCTGAAATGTTTCCTTAATGTTTAAAAATAATTTTCTCTCACATCAGCACATACACAAAGCAGCGGAGAGTTATGCTTGGAGGTACCCTTCAACATAGAGCCTTTGATACAACAGCCTCATGGATGGAGCCAACAAACTTCTCGAGTGTGCCTTAATTCTAGGGAAGGAGGCATGGTTCTACTCTGTGCACGTATTTAGGTGACTGGATGTAAAGGGCAAGCATGTTCATTGTGCCCTTTTGGGCTTACAAATATGACCCAAAGGCCTTGGAGAAAATGATAGGAAAATGCTGTATCTTAGAAGCCAGATCTCTTGATAAAGTCAGTCTCTCCTCCCAAGACAGAGGATTATGACATAAAATCACACCATTTTCAGCATGATGTATTGAGATCATTGTGTGTTGATGGGTGTTCTGGTTTTGGTCAGGACACAGTTAATTTTTTGCACTAGCTGGGAGGGGACATGGCCAGGACCCTAGTGTTATTCAATACCGCCTCAGAGTCATTGTCAGGGGCAGGGGATGGGGACTGTCTTATGGCTTTCAAGGAGAAGGGTGTTTCTTCTGGTGCAGAAAATATGGTGGACAGAACAGTCTGGTATTTATTGTTGGATGCTTTGCTGCATAAATTGTTTCTTTTGTTATTAATATTGTTGTTGCAGCAACAATATTAATTTACTGCTCGTTTTCTTATCTCATTGCTGTTACCAATAAATTATTCATATCTCAAGCCATGATCTTTACCTTTTGTGCCTCCAGCTGGAGAGAGAGTGGGGAGTGAGCAACAATGTGATTTTAGTGGGAGTGCTACACTGGAGAATACCACTCCTAAACCATGGGGTAACCAAGAAAGGACAACTCTGGAAGTATTTTATTAAGCATATGCAGAAATACAGTAGAATAATGATCCTGATAAAGTATGCAGAATGGCTATAGCTGGATCAACTGGGGACAAAATTAAGGCACTTATTTTCAATATTTCCTGGGATTTAGGCATGAAATTTCATTTCCAGTTTATCTCTAACATGATCTCACTTGTTCATTTGAGAACCAGAGTGACCTGTACATTCAGTGCTTATCAGGTCATTTTTTTGTTACATTCCTTTGTTCTCTATAACCGCTCTCTTTTCTCCCAGGAAGTACAATAACACAGTGCCAAAGCCTGCACAATGATGAGGATGCTGGAATGCTGCAGTGAGTGTTCCAGAAACTACATGCTAACACTAGTGTAGGACAAGCTGTTGCTATAATGTAAGACCCTCCAGCTCTTATTGATGCTTATGGTTTACTTTAGTAAATGGTCAGCACCTTGTGAAAATACTCTCAGATCTGTAACACGTATTATGCCAGGGTCACCTTATCCTGCAGCTCTACCTTTTTTAATTGAAGAGGGGAAGGATGAAGAGAAGGGAAAGAACAGTGTTATCAACATGAGGCAGGACACAGTCTGTCAGATCTTGCTACTCCTGAGCAATTAGAATTGAAAGTGCAAGGAGAAACAGCTATGACATAAATTTGGTTTATCACACTAAATTCATCAGTTACACAGACAAAAATGTAGTATGGAGAAGAAGACAATTACATAAAAGTACATGAATCTTGAGAGTTTTTATAAAATTGTTATGAAAACTCTGGATAAAACATTTGTGAACATCTAATCTATGTGAAAGACTATTCTCCATAACATCTGGAATTAATTATCAATGCATGGTATAGAATAGGTGGCATAACTACAATTTCAAGATAGCTGAAGTTTACACTGCTCCAAAAAGTCTCACTGAACCATGGTCCACCTATAAATCAATAAAAAAGAGACATGGCCTTAACCCTGATTCCCCTCCCCATATGGTGCATGTTCACTTCTACAGAGGCCAATACAGAGCAGTAATTTGTGTAAAGGAGCAGCCAGGCTTAGCACTTCTGTGCATTTTAATCAGCTGAAACTGCCACCTAGTTTATGCATTTGGACAAAACAAAAAAGAATTCTAAGCCAGAAAAAGGTAGCAGATCATGCCAGAAGGAGTCATTGCATGTAAAATTATTTTAACTTCTATAGGAATTAAATAGTAAGTAAATTATCCAATTCCCACATATTTCACAGGATTTTTGCAAAATATCATAAAAAGAAAAACCAAAATACTAATCTTATGGGAAAAAAAAAAAAAAAAAAGTTATTCAGACCCTTCCATTTCAGGTTTGCCATTTTGTGTTTCCTGATACAACAGAAATATTTCTCTCAAGAAAATCCAGATCAGAAAATTTTAACAGTATCAGGGCATACATGACCACTTTTTGCTCTAAAATTATTCCTTGTCAAATTCAACATATTTATGATATATTTTATTAGAAAAAGTCTGATCTACTGGCAGAGAAAGGTAATTAAGGAACCATGCAAATCCATACTCAAAGCTAAAGAAAACATAAGAAAGCGAATATTTAAAACAGTAAATTCATAACAACCTGAGTTGGATTTACAATTGGGCAAAATAAAGTGCATTTTGCATGGATTTTCCCCTTGATGTTCTGGCCAGGATAGTGTACTGTGGTATTAGACATTTGGGTTAAACTCTAGAGCTTAGTGGATTTGATCAAGGCTTTTTCTGTCATTTTAATCTTTTAAAAACACCACCAAACAGATATGGCAAAAGATTACGGAACCCAGTTTATCTGTTAGAGTCTATCCTCTTTTGTTAAGATATTCTTATGCTTCAAAAGTTGAACAGATACATCCCAGAACTTAAAAAAGATTAATCTTATGGTATTTCTAATTGTGTTTTGTGATGTCCAACTAAAAAAATTATAAACCATAGAATTATACTTATCCAATCTGATCCAATAACAGGGCACACTTTAATTTTCAATAGAGATGTTAAACTCTTGCTCTTTTAGAAGCAGCATGTGCCAGCTTCAGGCAGAGATTTGAACACTGGCACTGATCCAGGAACAGAGAGGAACTTGAAATGAAGCTGCTACTGAAATACAGACACAGCTTCTTCTGACAAGATGTCGGCAGCGCTTGTTCTTATGTCTGATAATGAAGTTTTATTTTTCTCAAATGATGAATTACAGGACTCATACACATAAGTCATTTAACTCTTCTACAAGAGGCAGGTACTTGAAGTTGCCAGTGGAAAGAAAGCATCTAACTCAAGGCATTACTGTACTATTGGTAAACCACAACTTCTTGCATTGCCACTATAATATAAATTAAGTAGAATCCTAGCCTATAAACTCACTCTATGACCCAAAATTTATGTTCCTTTTATGTCTCTTGGGTCTCGATCACAATGAAGCTTTCTCAGTCTAAAGCAATTTAATGCAAACATTCCTGGGGAAGGCTATAAAATGTGAGTTTTGCAGTCAGTCTTTTATGGTTATTTTGGATGAATATTGTAAACCCAGTTGAGAGAAAAAAAAGGGATGATGAATGTAGACATTACGACATATGTGTGGGGTTTAGCTGAGTCTGTATTTGCACATGAATATTAACCCCGGTAATTGAGAAAACCTGTCTCTCCACATCTTGTTCATTTCCACAAAAAGCATGTGCATAGATTTAAGAGAGAATTAATGTTTTGCCTTACTTAATTACAGATTTTCTGGCTATGAGACTCCCCATGCTAGCTTCTCTGTGAGGGCAATGGACTCAACAGATGCCATGTTACACCTACTAGATGGGGATAATTCTACTGCTACTAAGCACTAACAATAACACATGGAGATGTAAGTTGTGAATTGAGTTCAGCAGACAGCATGGTTTCCAATTCTTAAGCATTTTGCAGCAAAACTAAAAAGCACCATCAAAGATGTTCACAAGTGGTATCATTGTAAATGTTTACAAAACATGAGAAGAATGGTAAAATATGTGCTTAAAAAATGTACTTGTTGAGATCTTGAAAGAAAATCACAAAAACACATGGTGTTGAGACATAGACTTGTTTCTTGCACAGTGCACCAAGATACTGCCTTTTTTAATTAGTAAAGGTGTTAACCACATTTTTACAGGTCACAGGTCCAAGGATGCCCTGGGTTTTCTCTGAGCTACTTGTCTTTGTGATCCCGTCTGTATGATTTTGAGAGTGTATAATATGTAGCAAAGGTGAAAATATAATGTCTTCCCTACTTGGAGAGATCACAAATTCTTTGATTTCCTAGCCTCACTGACATGTGAGGAGAGTATCAACTGAAAAGTGATAGGCAAATGACCTTCTGAATTTTATTTTTTTTTTTTAAACTAAAACAACAGTATATGAAACGACAGCAATAATAATAACAGAACACAAATTGTGTGTTACTCTGTGTCTCTGGCAAAGTGAAAGGAAGATGCCCTCTGTGACAGTTTTCAGTGCTGCAGCAATACATTATGAAAAGTTTCTGTTTGAAAATCATAGAAAAAACAAACTCAATGAACAGTAGAAATAAATGAAACTTATGAGGAAACATAATATTAGTCAATGGCTAGACACAAGGGTCTCTACAGGTTTCTGGTCATTGACAAAGTCTTATTTCAATTTTCTGTTGTGGTTCCTCAATACAATAATAATCTTATCACTCCATCTACTCTTCACAGCTGGCCTGCAATTCTTGGTTGGTTTTCTGCTGCAATTTAACCTGCTGGTATGTGGCTGAGACATTTACTAGAAATCATAATGTTCCATTTACAGAAGGCAGTTCTGCAGCTTCAGGGTCAGTGTGCTGTATCTAGTCAGGCAAAAATAACTTCAAGGACTCCTTTCTTTCATTTTGGATGCATGCTAAGGGAGTCAATATTTAAGGGAAAAGGGCTCTGGTAGAATCAATGTCTGAGTGTACTTGCCTTACCCTACTGCCCAGATTCTTATCTTAGGAATGAATTCATTGTGCTCTGCTGTTGGTATTTTGCTGGGCATCATCTAGCAGGACTGGAAATCCTCTTTTCCCACATAACCGCAGGCCAATGTGAGATGTTTATTTTGTCTTTCACCCAGAAAAGACCAAAGAAGTCAAAATTAGTTCAGATTGTTATTGATACCTGTCTGNTTTTTTTTTTTTTTTGAAAAGGCTGGGGAAAGGACTTAAAATTACTTAAATATAACAAAGATAAGAAGCAAGAGTACTTTTTCTGCTACTTTTGTCCTCCTTTGAAAGAAAAGTACTAAAAGACCCTGAACTGAATTTGGAAGAGGAATTACTGGCAAAATGGATAGAGGAGAGCATAGAAGGTACTTGCCCATTATGATGCTCACTGCCAGGTGAGTCCTAAGTATAATGTGTTTATGACCCAATTAATTACACCCCATTATTCAGTTCTCATTCCTTATGTACGTGTGTAACACAGTGGTGCTGCAGTAGCTCCACATTATGGCCAGATTCAGATGCTCTGAAGAGTTTTATTACATTCGTGAGCTTGAGTGGTCATGGTGCAGCAGTCAATACATACACCCAAATGCTCCTCTGCACTTGACAAATCTCTTTATACTGTGCTTGAATGTAGACATCTTATGCTGAACCATTCATTTTAGCATAAAAGCTTAATTGTGTACATTAATTACAAAAATGCACATGGTTTAACTGGATGAGAACTGTCAGGGATAGATGTAGTCAAGTTTCAGGTGGTAATGCACTCTTTAAGCATCAAGGTTAATGAAAAATCCATTGTAGATGGATAACTTCATGTTTTTTTCACTATAGCTTTACCTTTACAGAGTCACTGGGTAGTGCTCATCATAAAATTATGTAATGATACAAATTGGTAGATGATATGACTATAGCAGTTGTATTCCTGGCTGTTTCACTAAGTTCTACTTTTATGACCAGCAGCTTAAAATACACACGATCGGAACAGCAGATTTAAAAAACTGTTAATAAAATTCCTGATCCACCTACAGTCAACAAACAAGACCAATTAGCTTGGAAGTATCAGACTCTTCACAATGCTGAATATCTTCTGCTCAGTTTATTGTGGAAGTTATGACTGTAAGCACTCTGTGGATTGGGACTGTAAGAGTGACTGTAGCATGACTTCCTCCAGTGCTACTATAAGGTTATTTATTTTAATCCATAAAACCTTTCAAAAAGTGCTGATGTCATATATTATGCATAAAATAAAATCTATGTCTAGGCAGTCTTACTACTTAATAGCTCAGTAGGATGTAAAACCCCATGCACCACAGTTTTCTTGAACGAATCAACCTGTTTCCTGATTGAGGTTGCAATAGCACTAAATGGGGTATATATAATGTCTGAAAAGATCTAGTTCCAAACTGTGTTTAGATTTAAACATAATATTTTGAGTCTAAGAGAAATAATTGTAAATGTGTTTAATCTGTCAAAGACACAAAATAGACATAAAGTTATCCAGTACCATAGGAGTAGAGATTCCAACAACTTTCAAAAAGTGATCAGAATTTCAACAGTCTACCAAATTTTAATAGAAACTAATTTTATGTATAAACATTGTAATTTGATTTGTTAATTTTCCAGTTTACAGATCAGGTAATATGTAGGGTTGAGCAAAATTGTAAAGAATTTTGAAAAACATTTGCAATTTCATTTGACAAATTAATTCCTTCAAAACCAGCTTTCAACAAAATTCATGCTGTGAGGCCCCTGCACCGGATTTAAGTGGACATTTTTTTCATTAGTTTGCAAATTGGTAGCCAGTCAAGTACGGACCTAATTTCAATTGCAACATTTTTACTTTTATATGTTAACACAGCTTACATTAAATTCAGGTATTTCAGTGCTGTGTCCATTCAGCACTTTCTATTCAGTCAGAGACTTAAAAGGACACCCAAGGTCTCAACAACAACTCTGCAGTGCAGACTCCATTCTCACAGTAGATAGTTTTAGGCTGAGACAAGGTTTTGCGGTACCCAGGGGCCTGTGGTTCAAACACTCTCCTATTTGCTCAGCTAATGAGGTCAAAACACTTTTATCAGTAAGGAAATTATTCTCTCTTGTGTAACTTGCCTCTAAAACAATGCATCACAAATGATGCAGTCAAAACTAGTATAGCTATACAATTTATTAACACCAAAGTCTTCAGTGTAGGATTCATGAAACAAAGTGAAATATACAGAAACATTAGCACAAGTAAGATGTAGGTCACACTACAGGGTTGTTCTAGAGAAAGATTAATGAGCAGTTCGATCTTGGTACCTAGGTGTATAAAGATCACTAGAGAGCTTTTGTCTGCCTCAATCCCAGAGTCTGCCTAGTCTTCAAATGATTAGTTGGCAATCATTCTTTGTTCTGATACAAATTCAATGGACTAGACCCACAGTTGTACCAAAGCTGAGGTGGGTGCATTCAAGAATAATGTGAGGAGACAAAAACATCTTTAATCCACTACTGCTTTCTAGTTATTTAGTCTGAACTAGACCCATGATCCTCTGTGTTGTGGGGGCTTGCAATGACTCCCCATTCCACTGCCTTAATGGAGAAAGCTTAGTGGAAAAGTTTCAGAGTTTTCCCTTGTCCTTGCCCTGCTAGGATGCTCAGGTAAACAGTCAGGAGAAATGGTCTTTTTTTTGAGGGACTGTCCTACTTTCTGAACAAGCTTGAAGATCAAATGGAAGGGTCTTCATGCTTATCTCCTGCTAAGCACTGATGCACCATGTGGGTCAGGGCTGTCCTAGAAAACCTGATCCTTGGCTCCCATACTTTCGCGGTGCAATGCAAATATTCAAATTCAATAGAAATCCTTTTCTTTAACCTCTGGACTTTCATCACAAGAGTGGGAAACTGAAAGGACAGTAGTGCTAAGGAAGAAATCTGGAAGTCCAGAAAGGTAGAGGTGAGCACTTGCAGTGATATTGGGCGAGGACTAAAAAGGTCAATAACAGTCTACATTGCTATATTGAACTTTGTTAAAAATACTAAGAGTTTAAAGTTTAATAATGATTTCATATAATTCTAATCTTAAAACAAGTCATATCCATGTTTTCTCTGTGTGTCACTCACTTGTAAACTCGGAGTTTTTTTCCGATGAATGCAGTTTCTAAAGACTCACATGAAGAGATTAGAATGAAGGTGTTATCAGAAAATCTACAATAAAGGCACATGTTGTATGGAAATTCAAAAGATTGGCAGGATGCACGACACAACTCTGTGAGGTGGAGACAGATATGCAGCAGTGGCAAGAATGGTGCACTCGCCCAGCTCACAATGTGGGGATCTCCTGGAAGTGAACTTTTGATTTCAACATCCCCATCAGAAGCTGGCATCACTGGCTGCTGAGTTTTCATTGACTTTTAAGTGCAGCTGTCAAACATACTTCCTGTCATTTTTATCCAAGCTGCAGCATGACTGCTGGGCACATCCCTTTTACTGTGCTTGTATTCATTGCTTGGGCCCATGGCTACAGCCTTCCCTCAGGTGTGCGTGGTTTGCCTCTTATTCTCCAGTGAGCAAACCAGAGTAGACTTGGAGACTTGCTCGCTTTACCAGCCATTATGCAATTTCCACTGTACTGTAAAGAAGGATTTTGTGAAAAGATGAGGAAGAAGCACAGTTCTGAACACATTTCTTTCAGTAGTTCATATGATAAAATCATTGTCAATGAATAGTCCCAGATAATAACAGAGTTTATTAATCATTATAACATATTAATCCTATATTTAAATTTCATGGGACATTAAACAAAAAGTCACTCTGCATAAAACAAGCTTTACAAAAATACTTCAGGGCATACGCAAGTCTTGGTGGAAAAAAATTCTTTCTTTTCAGATTCTGCAGTTCAATGTACTATTTAATGGAATCAGTCATTTAGAAATACCTATCTTTAGACTCTTTGATCTACTAGGACAATACTTTGTCATATTAATTCACTTGTTAACCAAAATTCAATATGTCATAAACCCCAAAACTGATATTAAAAAATCACACAGATCACCATGTCCTATATGATTTTTTTTTGAGGGGGGGAGAAAGGGGGATAGAGGGTGGAGAAGATGGGACTAGAAGCGTGCATGAAGTCATGGAATAAACTAGGCTGGAAAGGACCTCCAGAGGTCTTATCCAAAGCTCTTCTTAAAGCAGATCAGGTTATTCAGGGCACTTTCCATTCTACTTTGAATATTTACCAGGATGGAGATGCCGCTGACCCTCTGGATTCCTGTTCTGATTCTTGCACTAAAATTATTTTGTCTTTATATGATGTTGGAATTTCCCTTGTTCCAACATGTGTCTGTTGCCTCTTGTCCTGTTGTGCACTCCAACAAGCTGCTGTTTTCTGCATGTCCTGCCATTAGGTAGTGAAACAGAGGTATCTGACCTCCCTTTAGCTTTCTCATTCTAAGAATGGATCACCATGGCAGCCCTTGCTTGCAATCACTCCAGTGCATCTCCACCTGAGCTGGACAGGAAACATGAAAACCAGGCAAACAGATTTCAGGAAACTCACAAATGCTGAGAGGAGCTGAGGAGCAGAACATATCAGTACTCTCAGGCACATGATGTGACTTTTGTAGATGGTCTCGTGCGGTGCCAGGAGTTGGACTCAATGATCCTTGTAGGTTCCTTCCAACTCAGTATATTCTGAGATTCTGTGAACTGCTTCCCAGCTTTGACATTACCTGCAAACTTTCTGACACAGGAACCCATTCTGTTGCCCAAGTAACTGACAAAGACATTAAAATGAGTTGGTCACAGTATTGATCACTGAAGTTGGACTTTATACTCATTTTCACCCAGCCATTTAGCCAATTTTCTACCAAGTTCACGTACTCATCACATCACCAATTTAGCTGTAAGGATATTGTGGGACACTGTGTTGAAGACTTTGCTGAAGCATCTACTGTGCTGAGTCACTGAACTGGCCCCCATGGCAGGAAATTGGGTTGGTCAGGAGAAATTTGGCCTTTGTAAATTTTCCCTGGTTGTTTCCAATTCCTTTTCTTTCCTTTACCTGATTGCAAATAGCTTCCAGGACTCCACTCCATAACAAGGCACTGAAGTTAAGATGACTGACGTTGAAGATAGCTTTGTTTTGCTTTTATTCTTGTTAGCAGGTACCTCCCGCAGTCAGCATGACCTTTCAAAGATGATAAATTGTTCTTGTAAAGACATGAGCTTGCACCCTCAAGTCTGGTTGATATGATACCTACTACTAAAATAATACATATTATGAAGAGCTTTGAGGACTGGGAATCACAGTAATTAACGAAGAAAACATGCCAAATTTTAGACTGTCCACTTGTTGAAGTTAGTGAGAATGTTCCTGTGTTACTCCTGAATGACTGGAGGCTATGCACCTCTCACAATAAATTAGTAAGCTCATGAGAAATCTCGTGATTGTATTAGCCCAATGTCCAGTCTATGACACTTACCTTGGATAACTAATATTAATGCAGACCTTTTGCTAACTCATTTGGGAATGGATAACAGATTTCTCCCTTCCACTGCATCAAGCTGCATAGCTACGCATCAAGTGGTAGTCCAGAAACAAGAAGATTGCATTTTTCTCTGCAAGGAGTATTTTGTGTTTAGTTGATGTTTCCTAATAGAGAAGGGTAAAGAAAGCCCAGGAAACTATTTGTAGAGAGAAGCGAGTCCTTTATCTCTTGTTTTTAATTTCTCCACTGGGCATTTTACAAGCGTTTCATCCTTTGAAATGAGCTTAATATTTTATGAAAAGTCTTCAACCTGTGGACAGTTCTAGGGTTTGAAACTTCTTACTTGAACAGTAGTGACACTCTGAGGACTTAGAAGACCAATAAAAGTTATACTCCATCCAATACAAGTCAGCAGAACAAAAACTGATTATTATAGAAAAAAATACTCTAAGTCATGCAAAGCCACCTAAATTTGCAAAGTATCAATCTGCAGTTCTGAAGGTATTTTGACTATACCATGGAGCATGATGAACAGATAACTAAAGCTTCTTGACAGTGGAATCAGACTTCAAATCAGTCCAGTCTGGACATGAGAGCTGTAATCATAAATCTGGTCATAGGGTTAGGAACTCAATGAGTATATATCATTTTGAGTAGATATCACATAATTCTTTCTCACATGCTTCTGGCACAGGAATTGGTGTCACCTACAATAGCTTTCCAGGCTAGGCAAAATCAAGGTGACTTTTCATTTGTTCTGTTTTGGCTCCCAAACTTTTTCAACAATTTGCCATTTGTCCGCTTTTTCTCTTTGTATGTAACTGTTTACCTTGTCTTCTCCCATTTCAGACAATAGATTCCAAAAGACCTCTATCATAATGCAAATGCAACAAAAGGCAGACTTCTGATTGCATCATTTTAATGCTCTAACCATCCTTCAATCTCATAATTTATCCATCTGGAAACCAAACTATTATCTTGTAAAAAAGTTTAGTGCTCTGTTTCAGCTTAAGTATAATTCTATTTAAACATGTTGAAGGTTTCAGGTAGCAAAGTTAGCTTTTATATAATTTCACAATACACTTTATACACCTTAGTGACTTTCTGTGAACAAGTCTGATGATCAGAAATTTTTTCAAAGGATTCAGAATAACAGAAAAAAAAAAATTCTTTTCTATTAAAAGCTAAATTTTTGCCTTCCTATCTGATTTCCCCACTGTGAAAATACAATCAAAGTGAACGATTTGTCTATACAAATTAGTTTTAGCTGACTTCAAGTAAATTAGGTAAGGCATAATGTCTCTAACTGGTTATGTTGAGGCAATTTCACTCGATACCATCAAATTCTAAGGATTTATCAATATATCTACATAAACTCCATTAAAATGTAATTAAATTTCATTTTTGAGATGGAAGCTGACTCTTCAATGAAGCATTTTATTCAAAATTCTTGCCGCAATTAAATATATAGAAAATACACATGTATAGCAACACACAGCTAGGTACAGAAAACAGCAGTTTTAGCTTGGCCTCTGAAATTATGCTGGTTGAGCACAATTTTGCAAGTTCATCATTCACAGATTTACAAATATTTATGCTATTGAAAATGTATATATATTTATTGGGATTTACAAAACCATTTAAGGAAGACCAACCTAATCCTGTGGACTTCAATAGGAAATCCTATTTATGGACAATATATGTTTGTCTTTATATTCTTATATGCTCAAACTCAAGCTGTGTCTAATTTAATTTTCCATTACATATGATGAATGTCAAATCCTTGATATGTATAAAAAGTACACTTGGGAAATAAACCTGATTTAGAACTTTACATGCATTCCATCCAAAAATTTTCTCTTCGTGAATGCATGAATGTAAAAAAAAAGCATAGATGCCAATTTGGATAAAACCAAATCAAGTGAATATCTGATTTGTCAGGTTTGGAAATATAACTGAATAAGACCTAATTTGTCTCCATAGAAGACTGCATATATTAGTGTAGCAAATATTTCTGACCTGGATTTGTTCAAATCGGAACCACTGCTACTAGCAAAATCATTGAAATCCTTTATATAATAAAAATCAGCAAAAGTAATGAGATTTTATATACTATTGCAAAACCTGAAGGAAATAATGTATTTGATTACTACATATTATTAAGGCCTTATCAGATCTCTACCCTGATTTCATAGGATATATCTTCCAAAGAAGCTCTCAAGTGCATCTTGAATGAGTTAATAAAAAAAGAAATTAAATAAAGGAGTACATATATTTTCCATTTACCAAATCATATGCAGATTAATATAAGAACATAAGAATGTCCATATGGAGTCATACCACACCTCTGTCAAGGCTAGGATTGTCTCTTCAGCACTTGCCAGTACCAGATGCCTAATGAAAGTGCATGAGAGCAGGACAGGAAGGTAGGGATATTATATGTTGGGATACTCTGCAAAATACTTTCCAGCCATCTGTGGCTCAGGTAGTTCCTGAACTGAAGAAATGGTGTCTGCATTTAATTGTCCTAAGCAGATTTTGCTGTCATGAATTCATCAGCAGCCATGCAAACTTTTCCATCTGCAATGCTTTATAGCAGCAGTGTCACAGCTTAATTACACACTCTTTGCACAAGTACCTTTTGTTTGTTCTGAAAGTGCCACAAGCTAATTTTATCTATTGTAACTCTTTTTTTTTTTTTTCCCCTAAGTGAGCAATCATTTACTAATTCACCTTCATGCTACTCATTATTTCAGTGATCATTCTACAACCATTCAGGCTAAGGGTTTCTATTTAGTCATGGTTCTTGCCTGTACAGAAGCTGCTCCACACCTTTGTTCAACCTACTTACCTTCCTTTGTATACAGTTCCACTGTATAATTTCTGAAAGTAGAGGAGGTAGAAAGAACATAACCTTATATGCTTAAGGTGTGGATGATGCTTTATTCTTTCCTCTCAAGTCCTTTCTAGTAATCTCTTTCATTTTACTTGATTTTTTTACCACCCTTTAAAAGAATTAGACTGATTTTTTTAAATAGTTACACACATTGTAACGCATTTTCTTGTTCCCAAGAGTAACTGTCATTTCAGAAATAGTTACTTCATAAACACAGTCGTGGATTTCCCCCCCTATGCACCAATTTACATTTGCTTATTTTAGTTTTATTTAATTGCTTTTAATCTCCTGACCCTTCATGGTATGAGAAACTTCAGAAGTCTTTCATAGCAGAATTTCACCTTCTCTGTCTCAAGTATCTTTAGTGTTGTCAGCAAACTATTTCCCTCTTTTACAGATCATTTATATGAACATACTGAACAACAGAAACTTCCACTTGGGAATACTCTTCTCACTGTGTATGAAAACTTAAATTTTAACCAGTTATTTATCTATCTGAGAATGTGCCCTTGGTAGTTTCCTTAATAGCCTTTATGAGGTGTTGTATCAAATACCCTTGAGAATTGTTCTGCCTTGTTAAGTTTCCTGTTAGCATCTTATAAAGTATGATAATGTGTGTAACATAAAACTGGAGTACTAAAACTTTGCTGAGTGACTGAAGACATTATCAACTTTGATCCAACTTACAAATTACATGGATGAGAAAAATTGCAAAACAGTGGCTCACTCTTTTCCTTTGTGCAAAACCAATATTAATATGTTTATGTTAGTCAAATACAAGATCTTGCATTACAAGTTAGTTTTAGCTTAACACCTGTTAACTGGGTAATTGTTATTGCCAAGCCCACAGACTTGTATTTGGTACATTACAATTGAAGAGAAATATGATTCTTCTACTTTTTAAAAGCTATTTCTAATCTTATATTCTAAATAACCTCTCAATACATGAAATAAAAGTGATAGAGCATTTCCTCTATGGATGCACAGGTTAAATGTAATCTATGTAGGCAGCATTCAGCTCCTCAGTTGTTCTCCCCTATGGGGATTTTCCTGAGTTAAAAAAATATATTGAAATGATAACTCTATGAATGGATTTATACTAATATAAAATTGTAAAAATCTAATTATTGATGAAGTGTATGATTACATGGATAAATTGCAAAAAGATTAAAATAGACATATATTTTAAGAGTTTTAGTACTGAAGGTAAATAACTGCAGTTATGCATTTATATAAGTCTTACATTTGAGATAGCCTTAAAGAAACCTTATTTGTATGCTGTTTGAGAGAATCAGCCTCTTTAAGTGGTCAAGATACTTTATATCTGGAGCAACAGAGTTTATATGGGCAGCTGCTTTGAAAATACCTATTATTTAAAAATCTGTTATGATAAGGTTATAAACTTCAAAATAGGTTTCCCATACCAAAGCAAACTGACACTGTCTTCAGGAACTGGGAACACTCTCACAGTTCCTTTGATTTAGCCCAATAATAGTCACTCTCACCTTGGATGAATCCAGACTCCATTTATCACATTTTTAAATGCCTGTCTGTCAGTGCCTCTCACACTTTCAAATGTACAGTCTGCTTGTTTGTATGAAGCTTTCAGCGTGTGATTTGCACCAGATTTATGCTTAAAGCTTCACCTCTCCATTCATGTGTCAAATCCTAAATTAAGTCTCTCAGTTGCTTCATGGGAACTTGGTGTAGTCATACTGTACATCAGCTAAGAGAATTTCTCCCTTGTCAGATGTGTCAGCCAGACTTTTTATTCCTTCCACAAACTGCTGCTCTGAAGTCTGTGCATGAGCCCCCAGACATGTGCGACACCAGTTTTCACAGTCTCCCCTTGGAACAAGGAGCTGACCAAGCTCCACCAGCATTTTATCTTTTCTTGAAGAAATGTTGGATAGGTGCCCAGATGGTATTTTTTATTTATTAATATAATCAGAGTTTATAGACAGTGAGATAGGAATGACAAAGCTGATTGTAATGGCAGAAAATCCACTAGAGAAAGTAAACTCTGCAACTTGTGACTGATGAGGTGAGAACATTTTCACCAGCTACAAATTCATGTTTAAAAGTTTTAGCATTGAGAATATTATCTTAATAAATTTGAATATAATGGATTTACTCTGCATTTACACTAAGGCAAGTGAGGTTGGAATTTGACTCACTATTTTCATTCAAATATCTGAGATAGGTTGCTTCTAAAAATTAATTTAAATGATGTGCATATTATTTTTCCATTTCAATTCCAATTTTCCACTCTTTGGTATGTCACAAGGAAGTCACAGTTCTCTTAGACTGAACTAAATGTTCTGTGGCTGCCCAGCACTGACCTACCACAGAGTGGGCAGAGCCCTCTTGCAGAGCCCTTAAAGATGACACTTTCATAAATTATTCTTTGACAGAAATTGTAAAGGGGAATTTCTTCAATTTAATTAACTGTAGGAACTATGGTAACAGTATGGGTAGAGTAGCAGACAACATTCTGAAAGCTTTGAGCCTTTTCTTCACAAACTATTACCAACTTACACCAGAAGACAAGGACTAGGCCTCGCCACAAAACATTGCTTCTTTTCTTTTCTTTTCTTTTCTTTTCTTTTCTTTTCTTTTCTTTTCTTTTCTTTTCTTTTCTTTTCTTTTCTTTTCTTTTCTTTTCTTTTCTTTTCTTTTCTTTTCTTTTCTTTGTAAAATTACTAAAAGCCTGTGAATCTGTTTAACTATATATCAGTTACTTAAAATAAGAGCTTACACATTTATACTATTCAAAATCAAAAAATGGGTCATTAGGTGGCCCAGCAACACCAGTGGACATGGTGCATAAGGCTGTGAAAGTATGGTACACTTACTTTCTATACCTGGGAGTCATATCAGCTTTGTTTTCTGGTCTGGTAAAGTTGTGAAAGACACACACATCTTTCATTTACCCACAGAAAGTACAGTCTAACCTTTTCAGTACTACCAAAAATCCTGCAAATACAAAATGAAAGTTTCAGAAACTAGAAGAAACCCCAGTTCTTAATGTAAACTTGATTATTCACTATACCTCAGCATAGAGAACCTGAGTTTGATTTGATTTGTTGTTAATGAAATCATCTGACATCCAGTGATGAGTGACTATTTTTGACTCAGATAAGAATTTTCAATTTGTTTGAAGAAAATTAAAACTAAAAAAAATCATGATTATAGAAATGCAAGGCATGGTACACAGGATACTTATTGACATCAATTTTTACTTGCACAGGATGATTTAGTCTTCCCAAGATAGAAGTGGTTCGAGCTTAAAACTGTGAAAGGAAGAGCAAATGAACTAGAAAAACTGAATAAAATTAAGTATATAAAATCTTTCAGTCATAAGTTATAACCTCTTAATTAAAGAAAGAAACAGACCAGGTTTCACTGGCTTCATTTCCCATGCTTCTTTGGTAGCTCGTATTATTTTTCCCAAATATTTGTTTCAGGTTTATTTATCATCTCGGCTGGTAAACACAGCATCCTTGTACTCCTTATAAAATCTTTGATTTTATACATATGGTGAAAAATTGTCACAATTGATTACTAGCAATGAAAGACATGTTATGTGATTTTAATTCTAACTCTAATACCATCCATGGTGTTTAGATGGAAACTAATCCCAAACAATTTTGGTAAGCTTGTACTGAGCTAAACTGCGTGGCAGAAGGAACTTCACATACCAGCCTTCCTTTTATAATCCCAATTTATTCATTTCTTATTTGTGTACCTCTACTTCAAATAACTGTACAGCCTTATACAATGGAAGCAAATGTCATACCTAAATGCATTGTTAGAATGTTAAGTCTTCATTTTATAAGGGTCTTTAAGGCCATATTTAAGTCTGAAATAATTTTTTTTCCGGTAGATGTAAGCTTTACCTTGAAAAGTCTATGAATATCTTGAATAAACACAGTATAGTAGAAACACTTTCCTCCACATACAAATAATTAATTGAAATGTATGCAACTGGTTCCCCTAAAAACAAACACAAGTGACAAAAGCAACAAGAGAGACGAAGTTCCCTCTTGCTTTTAGTACATCAGACAGCTGGCAAAAGCTGCTTCAGCAACTGGGGTAAAGCCCAAGCTGTAAAGAACTCCGAGATGGCAGCAGCAGTGTGGCCATCCAGGAGAGACAGGCAGGGTAAACCCACATAAAACTGGGGCTGTTGCCCCCACTGATGTGCAGGGGGATCTGAGTCACTCCTCATGCCCCCTGACCTTGCACCCAGCCAGCACAGCTGCCTGGGGCTGATGGACACTGTGAGCATTCAGCAGTTTCCTTTCTGTCTAGGACTCTGGATGTTTTTCCTTTGGTAATCCTAGACATGCATTTTGCTTGGAATTGAGAGTTAAAAAGTCCAGTTTAACACTAAAGTTTGAGAAAACAACATCTGACTGAACCTGTAGGTCTAACCAAAGAGCAATACAAGATTTAGTTGTGGTTTTTTTTGTTGTTGTTTTTGTTTGTTTTGTTGGTTTTGTGGTTTGTTTTGTTTTGTTTGGGGTTTTTTTTGGTTTTTTTTGTTTTTTTTTTTGTGGTTTGTGGGGTTTTTTTGGTGTTTTTTTTTTTTTTTACATTTTGAAACTATGCTTTATTTCTGATTTTTCCTATTTTGTACATACATAATCCTTCCAAAATCGTCAAAAAGTCACATTTTAAGTACTTTTTTCTTTTTTTTTTTTCAAGTCTATGTTATACCTATTTATATATATGTTATACCTTCTCCAAGCGTGTCATAAAATGGAAATGCTATGTCACACATTGTTCTAGGAAGAGCACAAGCACCCCATACATGTGAATGATTTGTTGTATTGGTCTCTTGGAAGACTTGAGTTTCAATTTCAAATAGTCAATGCACATGAATCAGAGTTTGCAAGCTTTGGGCTCTGGAAAAAGCTGATTATCTACTGATGTTGCTTACCCTTCACAAATACATAGTTTAAAGTAATTTCAACTGGTGACCTCAAGTGATCCACATTTTTCTGAACCGTAAACTTCAACACAGTTCAGTTGTATGAGAGGAACTTAATGTAGTTTCTACAACCTATTTCTATTTGCTGATCTAGTTTAATCACTTCTTTAATCTTTTGATAATCCATCTCCATTAATGAAGGTGTCTATTATGTCTTGAAATTCAAGAGAAATTAAAAGCAACAATAGGAAATAATTGCTAGTTACCTTGTTCCAAACACCTGTTGCATTCATTTTACTATGAAAGTAATTCCAGTTATTTATCTGAAGAGTAATAGTCATTTACATTTGTAAATCCACCTCTAACCCTTTGAGTATGGAGTAAATGAATAAATCATCAAGCTCTGAGGAGATACAGCATCTAGTTTGTGTCCAGTTATTGGGTGCATCTGGAAACTGTGGAAGAACTATTTAACATGTAAGCTAACTGCAGCCAAATGAATGGGAATTTTTCTACTTATTCTCATGAACTTTGGACTCAGACTGTAAATTTTTACAATTCAGGAAGAAAACAGAAAAAAAAAAAGTATGTAGTGGTTTCTACAAATATTGTTTTAACAGAACTTCGAGATTTCTTTTTTAAACTCAGCTTTGGTGAGGAAAGTGAGAAGAAGAAATAGCATCTGCATGGAGTGCAAGTTGGCAAGAATTCCAGTCTGCCACTTTCCAAATTGTTTTAGAAATGTTTGGCACGTCTCTGTCACAAATTACTGCTGATTATAATTTCACAGTATGTGCAAGCAGATGGAGGAGATGAATTGGGGAAGAGTTTCACCCCAGACAAATTAATTATTAGTAAGTATTTTCAGAGCAGAAGTTAAATATTAAAACTGTGGTTTGAAATAAAGAATTATGGGATGTCCAAGTAATCTATAACTTTGAATCAAACATTTTATGGACAATTCGACACCTGGTTGGAATATTTTAGTATTTTCACAGATGAAAGTATGCCTTGTAATAGCAGAATATCTTTTAGAAACTTTTAACCACTGGTCAGTTTTTTCAAGTTATCTATTAAATCAATACATTTATGGGCAGTTAAAGCTAGAAAATACTCTTAGCATGGCTGACTATGGCAATGTTTCAATCATATTTTTTCTCCTTATAGGAAGATACCAACATTTAACAGAAAGTTTCAGAAACCTGCTTTATTGGTCAATCTTTTTATTTAGTGTAAATCAAAGTTCAGTGCATAAATTACTACCGGTTATCTATCTCCCCATTTAAAAGCCAGGCTGAAGACATTAGAAGGAAAAGGATGGTGGAAATGAAATGAGGAGAGAATGGAGAAACAAGCCAAATGGTTGACATATTGAGTGACTGAGTGGTTGGGTGACATCTTGTTCTCTTTCCCATCCAGGAACTTATGATCCTGCTATTGAATCAGGTCCTTGTGAAAACGGTGCCCTTAAGAACTGTTGTGAGGATCTTTTTATGGCCCTAATTCTCTAAGTGGGTAAGAAAAGTGTAATTTTCTATAGACATACATGGAATTCAGCAGCTGGTAAAGTAGTTTCTACATATATTTTATGAAAATATTTTCTTGGCAAGACAGATTTGTCTTGACTGATGTACAGTATTGGTTTGATATTCAGCTAATATTTGAAAGGAACAATGGTTACACAGGTTCTCAAGAATCCAAAGAATATGATTCCCTTGTACAAGGAAAATCTTTGATTTCAACAGAAAATGAGAGGTGAAATGACAGTATTTCTTTGAATGAGCAAAACTGAACTATTTTACCTTTGCACTTCTTTTTGTTGTTCCTTAAAATTTTTTTTAAAGAGGAAATTAGCAGGTTTTAGATAAATTAGTTGTTATTATTGTGGATGTTAACATTTACCAAGTAATATGTAAATATTTGTGGAGTAAACCTGAAGTGAAAAGGAATGTATGAGAAAAGCTGTGCTTATTTGAATATAAAATCTCATATGCCATGGCAAAAAAGAGAGTAATATGCTTATCATTATATGCCTATATTTATCACTACTCTAGTTCAAGATTTTGCTTATGATGAAATACAGCTTTAAGCATTTTCACTAATTGAATTTAATTTTTTTCAAGTGTTTGAGACAATCTGAACTGTTTTACAAAGGGAAAGTGCTTCTTTGCTGTGCCTCAAATTTTCCCTAGAAAACCTTTTAATCAGCTGATGGTGCTTTTGTGGTGTAGTGTATTTTTAGGGAATCAAGCACAATGCATATTCAACGATTCTTTCTGTCCTCTGAACAGAAACTTGAATCTTGGAGAATATATGAAAAACTCATCCTGATAAATATTTTTAAAACTTTATAGTCTGCTATAGGTTGATAGGAAGATAGATATATGTATTGAATTAACCACAGTAATGTGTACNATATATTAAAATCTTCCCTGCTCTAGATGTTTAAAAATTGTAAAATCCTGAGATATCAGCAGGTTCTAGAAAGGAACAATTTTTTAAAATTTATTTATTCTTTGATGCTTTCCAGTGCACAGAAAAACATTATTATTTCATAGAAGTTAACAATTTTGATCTTTGTCTTGCAAAGATATCTGTGCAAAATACAGGAGTAATCACCTAATCATGCATTTACATACATTATGCTATGTAGGTGTTTAATTTCTTTTAATCTCAAGCTTAGGCTATATTTTACATTTTTGCAATGTTGTACAGGGTAGGAACCTATATTTGCATCATGGTTTGCTATTGTAATACATGTCTAATAAATGTTTCTGTCCTTTGAATGGCAGCTTCCTGTAGTAACAAAAGAGAATTTTTATATGTGCTAAGGGAAAATAAAGCTGCACAAGGGAGTGATCTGGCTTGGTTTATTAAGGGAGCACTTGCCTTCTCTCCCAGCCAGTATAATTTGAGCAAGCTTGGTTTACTTCATATTGCAACTGCTTGATGCATGTCCAATTACTGTGTATAAGATGATGAATGGTATTTTACATGTCTTTGCTGTGTTACTGGTACTATCCTATCATTATCTAAACCTCAGTTTCATGCAATTACGGAGTGTAACTTTAGTTAGGCTAACAAGTATGCTTCAGAGCTGCAGCTAGGTTTCTGCAAAATTCAATTTCTCTTTAGTCCTGCAGGATTTAGAATATTTTGGGGTTAAGGTTAGTCTAGACAACTACAGACAAAATGACAGGCTAAAACCCTGCTGGCATCTTTGTCAGTGGGAAGTCTCCAATGAACTTTAGCTCAGCCATTTCACCCAATATTCATTCAGTCAGCATGAGGTTTCTCAGCTTTGGAAAGTACGGTTGCGCTGTCTGTACGATTTGAGTTTAGCAAATGGCAGCAAGGAACTAACAATTTGCCTGATTTTTTTTTATTTTTATTAATTTTCTACAGTTTCAAGTTATTTAATGTCACAGTGACTATGATTAATGTGTTACCATGTATAAACTCTGGGATATGGGAGGAGACTGTTGAAGTTGCTTACACTGGAATATGCCATATCCTTCTTGATGTTTCATTATGCTATATACTTTTAGACCTACAAAGACATTAGTAAGTTTGCACATAAAATAAACAACACCATGATCCACCACAATGGATATCTAATTGTATAATAAAGCAGTCTTTCACATTAATACCGACTTTTTCACACTTCGTTACATTAGTTGTTGCAGAAGATATTGACTAGCCATATATTACTTCTACTATTATATTAGCATAATAAAATAATAAAAAAGAGATACAAATATTTAAGAGCAGAAAATAAGCATTTATTTAATCCACCTTTCTTCTTACCATTTTGATTGCACATGTATAACACCTACTTGAGTGTTCATATATACCTCTCACAAATGTCCCATTTTATATATCTATGTTTTCATTCAATATTTATGACTTCGCAATTATTTTCCAGCAAATATAAAGATATTAGTGGTGAAATATATAAGTAACTCTAAATGGAGTTTTTCAATTAGTAGGACTAGTGCATACTAGCTTTTTTCCCCCCACATTGTCCTATATTGAGAACAACTTTAATTAACACTTCATAAAACAAACCAGCTTCTTATAATGAATGAATTTATTTTACACAAAGGTTACAAGTTTAAGATATCTCCACTGTATGTAAATTAGGGAGGAAATATGAGCTAGATCTTCTAAATACTACAGATTTTGTACATCGTGGAAATAAAGATGCAAATCACATAAAAATAAATTCAAATCTTTGTTACAAATACCCTGGAGAAAACTTTAACAAATCATAACTGTCAAAGGGATGGATGATGAAAGTTCTTGTCATGCAAAAGAATACAAATCACTCTTCTGTTGCAAGCATTGCTCTTTTATTTTTGCGGTTGTAGGCACATCATCAACTTTAATGATAAAAGCCTTCCACAAAAATTATTCTTAAGCCTCAGGAACAAACACCTCTTTGGCACCCTGAGAGCATGTTCCACAAACATCATCAATCTCCTTCTGAGTATGATTTACAGCCTTTCCCTTTGGCTGGCTCAAGCTGTCCATGTGCATGCCCCGGCAGCGTCACGTTGGGATTCTCCTCTGCTTCGTCCTCCAAGCACATGCCGCTCAATTGACATGCTCATGGTCAGCTTTCCAAGCACACTTGAAAAATAAGAGAAGGAAGCTTGAGTATAATCCCTTCCATGTAGGCACATCAGAAAAATACATCTCATATGAGAGAAAAAGGGAAGGAATGTGTATTTAGATTCAAACTAACCGGCGAAGTTCTCAGTTCCAGACAGATTTATCATATGTAGACAGGAGGGATGTTCACAAAGAATATGCAAGTCTCTCCTTGACTGTATGGCTCCTCTATTTTATTTGACTGCCTGTATCTACTAAGGGGCAGTTCATACACCAAGAGAGCCAAAACACAGAGCATCATTTAGTGAGATTTGCTTCCATCTGTGAAATGACTTTTGTGCCAGGTGCTGCATATTATGGTGAGAAAAGTTGATGAAGGCAGCTGTACTCCAGCTGAGACTACCCTGAAGAAGATTTAAGTGTTCTTTACCCTCTTTTGTTTTGCTAAACTCAAGGAGAGGAATATGTTGATTGCTGACTTCTACAGAACGGCTCTGATTTGTTCTTGTTTTGTGCCAGCATTGTGGGTAAGTATATGTTCATTTAAGGGAATGTAAATAATAAGAGAATTAGAATCATTGTACATGTTGATGAGAGACAGCAGGATGAAATAATGACTTAAGTCAGTGAAATTTAGCATCTGGGAGTACAACTCCCTCTTCATGACTGAACTGCCTGAAGCTCACTTGTGGACTGCAGGTGTCTGGTAAATGAACTCTTTCTGGCAGCTTTCCCGAGTTTCCGGAATAGTCTGTGAACCCAAGCAGAAGACATTTAGTGTTCTTTATAAACTCTTACACCATGCACTCACTAAAGTAGGTGTACATTCATTAATAATAGTTGCCTCACTTAAGCCAGAAAGTCTATATCCTTATCATGAAAACATGTAAACATTTTGATTAGCTGTAAACACAGATCTTTGATATGTCTCTGTTGAGTGAAACAGTAGATACTTATGAGTCTAGTGATATTTATAGAAGAAATAAAGTGAAGGAGAAGGACCTGGCAAAATAAATAAATCAATACATTCATAAGATATTTTGGATCTTTTTATAAAAGGCTGAAAAATTAAGTGGATTAAATTTTGCAAATAGAATGTTCCAGAGTGTTACTGTGATGAAGGACTTGATTGTATAAGTTTGATTTAAACCATCTCTCTTTAGATGCTGAGACTTGAAGACTTTTTAGCTGACAGAGTTTTGTGCCGATCTGAAATGCCTTTGGAAGCCTTAACTCCTAATTTAGCCACCTAAACTAGAAACTTAAATACAAACAATGCTCACACATATCTTTAAGAACTATTAGCTTATACTGACCTGTAACCACATTTGGGAGGTTGCATTGCCCCAAGAAAAGCAGTGGAATTCCGTCTCCAAAGATGGGAATCTCTCACAGAGTTGTTGGGTGCAAAGCGAGATAGATGTCATTAGGCCACCTTTTGCTAGGGCTAGTCATGCACTGTGTGCTGGGCAAACAGGAATACTCTGATGCTCAATAGTTGGCTGCCTAAATGTCCTCTGGTGTTAAGCACCTTATGCTACTCCTTTGGGAGTTGTAGTTCTTACCTTTACCACTTTTATTGCCATAATTGGGACATATATTTCCTTAACTCCCAGCAGTTCTGCAGAGGGAAATATATATGAACTTTTTCTTTCTCTAGAAGCTGTATGAAGATGAAATGCTCTCAAAACACAAAGTGTGAAATAGTTAAGCAAGTGAACACTTCAGTCTGTGACTGATGATTTATTTCAAGGGATTCAACCATGAAGGCTGGGTACTGCTGGCATTTTTAATAAGGCTGGTAGAAAGTTTCAGTGTTTCACTGAACTGAATAATTTTTGAGTCTTTTACAGAGCAAGCTTCAACTTTGCCCCCAATTTTAACATATTAAAACTTAAATGTTAGAACTTGTAAGACTGTTATGAAGGACTTATTATTTTGTCACAGGGAAACTGATTTTCATCTTCGAATTATATTATGTATTTCAAAATAAAGTTAATGTCACTTAATATGGTACTATCACCCTACATATCTAAAAACTTCAAGTGACTTTTTTAACACAAAACGTAATTCTCCATGCATTAAAGTTGCTATTACAGCTATTAGAGGAAATTTGTTTTAATTCTGTGTTCTGCACTTAAATTCATATTTATTTTGGAGGAGTTAGTTATGAACCAAGTTACCAATAAGCTTTTTAAAAATAAAAATAGTTTAAACTTTGCCTTCAGTATTCCATTTCAATTAATGGAATTTTGTGCAGAATGGAGGTAGAGTATATTAAACAAAAGAAAAATCATGTGGAATACTTAAAATAGCTATCTAACCTCATCTTGAAGAAATAAAAGCACTATAAAATACCATTCTGCTTTATCTACAGCCCACGAAGTCAGTAGTGGAAAGTGGGGAAGTGAGTTCATGACTAGTAATTTAAGTAAAAGAATTGAATCTATTGAAAATCCTGAGAGCTGTGATGACCTCATGGTTTTTGGAAAACTCTTACCTCCATGCAGTATCTGTTATCAAGCCAGTACTCCTCACGGGTTTTTAGTATAAGGTTGAATCAAAGAAATTCTTTCAGATGTTTAATTTCATTATCATGTATATTTTAAAAGCACAGAATAAAATTCTGAAGGTTTTGATATGTAGAGTATGCCAAACATTTGAATCATTTATTAATTTTATGATGTAGAATAAACTCTTATGATAGGAACTCTAAAATTCTGAGTGGAGCCAAAGAAATGTCTACTTGTGTTTGTGACAGTGTCCTTTAAGAGCCAGTTTCCACAATAATTGAGGAGTTGTGCTTTTCTTTTAATTTCAGTATCTGATGATACCTGAGAGTAGTGTGCTTTCTTCCCAAATCCCATTAGGTACCGTTATAAGATCTGATTTCCTTGGTTGTTAGGTTTTTTGTTTGTTTTGTTTTATGGAGGGGGATGGGGTGTTGGGTTTGGTTTTTTTTTTTTCTGTGTTTAAACTTAATTGTCAGTCAACGTGTTACAGTAAGACTAGCTTTCTTTTAGCTCTAATGGCTATACACTGTGGGGGGAAAAAAGGAAAAGAACTATGCTTCATCATCCTGTCAGGGAAGTTTCTTAACAAATTACCTTTACCCTCAAAAGAAAACACAGAGACTTTTTGTAGCTTTAACAATTCTCATAGTTCATATCTTATATTCTTGGCTATTCAGAGGAACAAAAATGCAATCTTCTAGATCTCAGAGATAATGAAATCAATAGCTTTACAGTCTTGTGAAATCTAGATTCTTAATAAAAGCGTGAATCTTTAATCACTGTTTAAACTGTGTGTTTCTCCCTAACCTTGTATGCTTTTCAAAACCTTGTTTCTTTGTCAACCACTTATTTCCAAAGAGTAAATAATAGTAAATTACAATACAAAGTAGTAAGCCCTTTCTTTATACACTTGTTCATGAAAGACTTCATAATCACAGGTTTATGCCTTCTTCTGGATGAAATTCACTGCAGAAAAGTAGCAGAAGGCATTGTTCAGATTTTCCTTAAACATTATGAGTGTCATGTAAAGGAAAGACCTAGTTTTCAACAAAGAAATTATTTGATATAATATCCATTTAAGTCCTTGGGAGACTGTTTAATTCAGAGGGCTGAGTTGGTCCCTTGGGGTCCAAAGGTTGCTGCTATCGGGGAGTACCAGTGCCTTCCTCACCAGTCCCTCTCAGGCATTTAATAATTTCATCCAAAGCACACATGCAATCCTGAATCACAAAGAGCCTGTAAGCTCTCTCCAGCTTGTGTCCCATCTTTTTTGTCCCTACACAGTGGTAAGGGTTTGCTGTGTTTTGTGGGATATAGGAATTTCATTTTTTGGTTTACTTTTTTTTTTTTTTTTGAAACTGTGCTTTCAGCAGGCATCTTGCATTTCAGATTTATATTGGGGTCCTATAAATCAGCTCAGAAATGAATGTGTGGTCCTTCCATACCATAAATTAAATTAAGATATAATTTGACTGGAATGTTTTCGTCTTAACAGGTGGATGTACTTAAAACAGAATTAAAAATTTCAAAATATATAAGAAGAAACTAATTCCAGCAATTTCCGCTGTCTTTGTAGAGCATACTAAATGTATACTGTTCAGTGTTGTTTATTTTTTCCATGTAAGAATAATTTAATTTACTGCAAGGATCCAAACATATTCAAGTAAAATTGAGAGGTCTACCTTTTATAGCATGTCACCAAATAAATTGCATGAAATACACAGACATAAAAGACAAGCGCATAATTTCTTTTGAAATTAGCCTCTGAACTGTTCTAAGCAGACCTACCTGGGTTTGAGTCTGTCATAGTGTGGCAACGCACTCCTTGTCATTGTGATATTGTGCTGCTTAACTATCTCTGAGCCTTCTGTGAACAGTGAAGAGTTTGCAGGGAAAGGCCCAAAGACAAGAGACTCAAGATATCACTTTACAAAGGCACCCTTAACTGCTTTGCAGACACATTTCACAAAAAGAAGTTGTTGCTAAACTTTAAGAATGGGAAGATCAGTGAATAAATCCATTGTTAATTTTAAAAGCAATTTCGAATGCCTTTACAGTTAAGCCATTCAATTTCCATTGGTTTAAGTTTAATCATTTTTCATTAATGTAAGCTAATTTGCAAGCTAATCTAATAAAGTAGCATGAAACATGAGCAGCAATGCATGGAAATGAAGGAAGTTCAGCTTCTTGCAGTTCATTGAGGGTCTTGATGTTTAGAAGAATAATTACTGACTAAGAAAGATTTGTTTACCTCAAAAAGTAGAGAGTTCCTGTTTTATCCCACAGTTTAAGACTCATAGGCCAAATCATCAGTAGATATAATTTAGTAGAGCTCTAATAAAGTCAACAGGCCGATTAATACCAGTTGAGAATTTAGCTCTTTGTTGTTTTTCCCCAATTAAAAAAAAATCCAAACCCACAAACCTAAAAAAAGCCCCACCCAAACAAACTAAACTCCCAAAACTAAGCAAAACAAAGCCCCCAGAACAGAAACACACACAAACACCCTCCCTCCCCAAAACTGTAAAATCTTCCATTCAAAAAAAAAAAAAAGTGTTTTAACACAAACAATAATACATCACAGTGCCTCATCTTCTGCCTAATACTAAAGTCTGTGGAGTACTTTGCATTGATTTCAGTGGGAGAAGCATTTAAACTCTAAAATTCTTCCTATAAGAACAGGAGAGTTGACTAACCACTCGTACTGGCTTCCTATGAAGCTGAAACTTCTAACATATCTGAAAACAAACCCAAATTTTATGAAGTACCTGCTAGTCCTAGCTTGCAAATTTTTAAGGAGTCATCAATGAACTAATTACTCTTGTTAATAAAGGTGAGTAAAAACATCTAAAGTTGTTTCACTTCAATTTTCAGTTGTTTTAAACTGAGCAGTTTGTCTGACAGATTTCTACTCTACATGTGGATCCTTCAGGTTATGATAAAGTTAATCTTATTTTTCTATCATACTGTTCTGATCAAACATGAAGGTTTATTATAGTTACACTATACTTCTATTGTTTATTGACTTAAAGATGTGCATGGTCATATGGTCAGAAAATCAGACAATAAGCTCATATTCAGCCAGTTATTGAACCTGATTTTAAGGCATTTCCAAAGTTGTCACTTCTCTGAATGCTGCATGTTTGTGTGTTCAAATGCATACTGTTTACTCCTGACTAGTTTGCCAGGTTATTCTGCACCAGAGACACTTTCTCCTCCATACTTGCAATGATTTTAACTACTTCTTTTCCTCATTAAGCAGCAGAGAAACAATAACTAGTCCAAAATATTGTACAGGTTATGAAATAGCTAGGTTGGTACGACATCTAGACATTAAGCCGTAAATGTGGCAGCTGTATGTTTGTATAAAGTATCATAAATACTACATTATTAAAATATAATCAAGCATCCCATACTGTATTACTTAAGGTATTCTAAAAATCATCCCAAGCTCAATACAATCAAACGGAAGCATGATTAGCATTAATGTAACAATAAGCATTTCTGATTATGATCTTTAATAACACAGGAGATGTTTCAACCTTCAGCAAGACAAACCCAAATGTCTTTTTCTCACATGTGCTCCCTTTCTCCTAAGCATCTCTCAGCAACATCCTGTATGAGTTTCACCCACTTTTCCAGTGGATGGAAGAGATGGATGAAGCTTGTGCCTTAGGGATAGCTTTAAACCTGATCCTGACACAGTTTTTGTTTGCTGGTTTGACCTTGCTGAGTGACTGAGAGCCTTAGGGACTGCACTGGGGTGGAGAGTGCCTCAGTACCACTGGCCCTGTTTATCTGTCTAGATCAGTGCACAAATCCAATAGAATTATTTTGCCCTTAAAGAACCACAAATACTGCTGTGTAGGCAAACTAAGAAATCCTTCCTGTCCAAGAATGCTACTGAGCCAAACACTGGTCTTGTAGTGCACTTGGGCAAAGAGCAGTGGGCAATCTTATGCCAAGTGACATTTCAGCAAGGAATACACAGCAGTTAGTCAAGAATTACTGTTCATGGGAGATGCAAATTGGAAAATCTGTCTTATCCCAATTTTCCATAGCTACAGAATCTGCAGGACTGAACACATGATAATAGCAATTCTAATTCAGGAATAGGATGTGGAATTGAGAATTCAAGATGAGTGGCATTTTAGGCAAAATGAGACTATTGAATTTTAAGATAATGAGTTAATTTTAAGATAATGAGTTAATTAGGACTGAAGTAGGATCAGAATAGGATTATTTGAATAGTGAATAAAACAAATAGAACATATATGTCATTATGTATTTCTTTCATCATAATCAAAAAAGACATCTGTGTTTTCTGCTACTCTCCCAGATACAAAACGTGTTGACTTTTGTCACCTTCTTTCTTTCAGCGTATGTGGCCACAGTAAAATCCCACATCTAAAAATTTCTGTGAAAAAAGTGTTTTATGAGCAATGCAACAGCTGTGACTGCAATTAAAGATTTGCCCTCATGTCTCTACTTGAATTGCAAACAGAATAAGGCAGTTTTTTTCTGTCAGAATGAGGAAATAAAATAAAAAATTGGTTATCATGGAGCTAACTTGGGATTGCTCTAACTTCAAAGAAAGCACAAAATAGTTTGGAAACACTATTGAGAATGTAGCAGTCTGCTGTAGGGATGTGTGGTCCTTCCTTGTGTGTGAAGCCAATCTCCATACAAGAGCCGTTTTCACGAAGAAAGGTTAATATCCAGCATTGTGAACTAGGAGTTTAGACAGAAGCAAAGAAAAATTTCTACTACTAAGATCAGTGGGCTGGGAAATCATTTACGTTTTAGTTCCCATAGTGTAAGTGGAGTCTAGAAACATTCATTCAGCTTTTAAATTGCAAAGCAGGATTACAACTGAGTTAAAATGATTTGCTAGAAAAGCCTTTTATGGAAATTCAAGTCACTGAATATGAATAATTGCAGATACAGACATTCACAGTAGAAAGCTACTTCTGTATTGCAGGGGTATGAGAAAATTGTTATTTTTGTAAGAGAATGACAATTGTTAAATATCTAGGACCTGTTTAAATGCATTGGATTGTGGATGTGACCATTAGCAGCGTGAAGAGGTAATAGATATATTATTTCTTCTAAAAATCTAATTGGTCTCTGCTATATGAAGAGGAAATTCAGTATGCTGAGTGATTCACTGAGGTCACTTACTGTGTTTTCAATTATTTTCTTAGTGGAATTATCATCTGAATACTTTGAAATTCAGCTGAATGGGAAATAGTTTTCTATTTCATAAGTATTTACATAGGTTAAAAAAAGTGAAACTATGGAAAATTACCAAATGCTTATGAATTTCTATGTAAAACAAAAAGAAATTTATTGAAATTATTTTCAAGGGAAAAAACCCTCAGTTCCTGGAAACAATAAAGCTGGGTTTTATTAAGATATTTAAATTCTTTGTAATCTAGGTGACTGACCACTAACATTTCTCTTGCAATAAGGCACCTTGAAATAACATTCTATTGAAATGCTTTTTAACATTTCAGTAAAATTATTTGAAAATTATGAATGATTGAAATGCTAATGACTGCATGAGGAAAGCCAAAACATTGAGGTCACAGACACTTTGGCCTGAGGCTCAATTTATAGAAGACAAGTGAAGTTTATCAAACTGAATCATGCAAGTAATACATTCTACTTGAGCAGGATAGGTGTCAGAATCAGGGCCTGTAACTGGGCTTCATTTCCATTCCTGTATTTGCACGGGAACAAGTTCTTGGAGTTAGGCATGCAGACTAAGGTGTTTACATGTAAAAAACGTTGCTGCAATAAAAAATTCCCATAAGAGCATCTGCTGAATTAATGTTTCATTGAAAATGCAGTCTCCTTATTCACAGAGGGCATGAAGACTGTTTTGGATCTCTGATAATCTGAGGTTCCATGAATGGTTTGTCACAGTGTCCTCAGTGGTATTCATGCTCACTAGTTAAGCAGGGACAAAGCACTCTTCTAATAGGGTTTGATGACTAGCACACTCTCAAACACATTTCTAGCCCCTTGTTACTCAGCATTTCCCAGAAATACTCAGGCTCAGTTTTGGTGGTAGGAGAGAACAACAGGAGTAATACAACCAGACTTACCAACCTCCTCTTCAGAGGGGAAAGCTCAGTAAAGGTAAGCTTTTAGAGAATTAAGCAACACTTCTCACCCAGGGTTTTGATGTTGTTTATAGGGATTTGCATGTGTAGGTAAAAAAAACCAGCATAGAAGCAATCTAGTAAAGCTGCAAGAGGGACTCAATATTTTTCAGACTTTTGGGTGTTTGTAATGCTTGAACAGAGTCCTTGCTATGTGGAAGAGACACAACTGTCCCACACTGTCTCCTTCCTGGTCCCTTAGTATCTGCACTTGGAAAGAGTGACCTCTCAAAGATGGAGGATGTAAAGGTAGGTGGCCAATGCAAACTGAATTCTCTACAACTTTCCCCTTCAGCTCCTGGCCACAGAGCTCACATACAAGTACACTCCTGCATTGAAACTGTGATAGAAGAGTTAGAGATTCCAACTCTGGATAAATAAATAGTTGCTCACAAGTAAATCTCTGTCTGCTCCTCTGTGCAAACCCAGGAATTTATGAGGGGATGCATTTAGCAGCACTGAAAGCATTACTTGATCAGCTTCACTGTCATCAGCAGATGTCACTGCAGCCATTAGTAACTAATGAATTGTTTAAGAAGATAAAATGACTAATTTGTCTGGTCAAAAAGGCATAAACACAACCTTTGAAAACTGTATTTTACTATGCCAAGAGAAAAAAATCAAGTTTAGTGTGTTTTAATTTTTCTAATGGGATGAGATTCAGATCAGTTACAGATCTGAAAAATTACCTGGCAAATTTGTGGCATCTTCTGAGATGCTAATGAGAAAAGAGTTGTGAAATACTTAGTGTGTCAATGAATCAGGTAAAGAAGCCAGAAAAGAGATTTGTGTAACCTTAAAATGTGTAAATTGGCCCTCAAAGAACCATTAAACAAGATATGTTTGTCTTCCTACTCTGCTCCTTGTGTTTTTTAACACTGGGCGTTTGCATTAAAGACTTCTGTCCTGTTCTATGTGCTTTGAGGGGCCAGAAAACATTTCATGACTGATTATTACTGCAGATTCTCACTGAAGCCAAAGTTCCTACTTTATTCTCACCAAAAAAAAAAAAAATAGGCAGAAATATGAAACTCTTCATATAAGCAAACTAGAATCTATTTCCTTCTGATAAGATGAATTGATCCTAATATTTATTCTGACCTGAACTGAGGGCCCATGTTCCAAGGCCAAATTGGCTAAAAAAAAATCAATCATGAATTCTACAATTTAATTCACAAAATTCATATACTTGTGGAAGCATCAAATCTATGTATCAGTTGACTTGAAGTTAGTTTCTTGTTCATATATCTTGTATAGATCATTGATCAGGTGATGAAACAGTAGAAAAAGTGAGTGAAGCATGAAAAAAAATTAGAGAAAAGTTTAAGTTAGCCCACATCATCATCTGAATTGTGATTTCAGTCACATGTGATGCAACTGGGCCCTCTGCAATCTTTTTTAGTTCTTCTGTGGTTCAGTTTTGGATCCTTAGTCTTGCTAACACTGTTTCTACTACATTAACAGGAAAACGTGCAACCTCTTCAAACTGTAACAATATTAGCGGTCACTGTTCACAAGCTGGTAAAAAAAACCCTCAAAAAACCACAACAAAACACCCACCAGGACTTACATTTCTACTGATTTTAACATCATTAACAAACAACCATGACAGGACCTTCAATTTTTGCTTTTTCACATAAACTAGTAATTAAGTACCTGTGTTCTAAAGTGGGAGGTGAGCTACTAACAGAAGGAAAGGATGTCCTAAATGTGTTTAAATGTTTTAACAAAAATGTTATCGTATTAAAGATTCCTCAGGCATGAAACTGAAGCAATTAGTTCTTATTTTCTATTAAGTCAGACTGTACTGTCAAAAAAATAACAGTGCGAAGAAAAATTACTGGGCATACAGCAGTAAAAAATGGTGAGAATCTAAGGGTCAGCTGATCAGATGGTCTAACTCAACCTTGTACCACTAAAATCAGTGAAGTTAAGCAAGTTCACAGTGGTGGACAATGGTACTGTATGTATGTGTGCCAGGAAATGTACAGAAGTACAGAAATGGCTGCAGAAGAGGGATTATTGAGAAAAATGTGAACTGATACACAAAAAGACAGTAAGAAACCTGCTTTATTTTGCTAAACATTTCATTCTACATTTAAGGCTTACCAAGGCCCTGAAATATTTGTACACAATTCCTTGTATTGTTTTATTCACTTTTATTCACTGTTATAATTTTCAAAAGGTAAATGAAAAGAGAAATGAAGATCAAGCTCAGAGTTGCACAACATTGTTAGTAGCTTGAATTAAATGTTCAGCAAGTTACTCTTCCTGCTCTAGATGAATATTTAACACAACATGTTGATTGCAAGCCAATGGTGACTAAGGACCTGGAGTTGTGTCACCAGCTGTAGACTAGATATTGGTCCTGTGTTACTCATGATGAGAAAAGAAAACATACTACAGGAAGAGCCTTGCAAGGTTTTTATTTCGGCAATGAAATTACAGGAACAAAGTATGTACTTTTCTCTTATCAAGTAACATGAACTGTGTGCAAAGGGACATCACCTGCAATGAAATTTTCCTGTGACAGCAAGCAAAATTCTGAAAATAAGGAGACAAGAACAGGGACAGATGGCAGGTCTTAAAGTATAGAAATGAGAAGAAAGTCATAGAAAATGAAATCCTTCTAACAAGTGAAGAAATTCTATTTCAGAAAGATACCTCCCTTGCCAGGAACTGCTAGACTGCTTTGGAAAGTTGTGATGAATTAAGTGCCGCTGCAGTTTAGATTGTTTCTTAAATCACATTTTAAAAATACTCCACTATTGAGTGATATTATTTATAAATAAAAATAACCATTTATATTGAGACAACTGTTTCATAGGGTATAATATTTTAAAGAAGAGACTTTCTGTAAAGAATTTGCAATTTCGAGAAAGTTTTTTGACAGGACTTTGACAGACAAAACACTTTCCATGTAGATTTACTTACAATAAACTTACTTCAGGTTATGTTTTGTTTAGCTATTGAGAGTGGATTACATGGGAGAATAGTAAAGTCCTTTAAGTCTTTTAGCCTTCTTGCACTTCCATTGTGTACACAGGCAGAAGAAACCCTGCAAGGATTTTAGGCAATTTTTTTATTTGAGGGGAAATTACTTTTTCATTTCTCATGTCCTAATAAAAATCTGTTGTCCCTGGATATGAGAAAACACTTTTTAAAATTGAACTATGTGCTCCTTAATTTCTTAGGTTTTGTTTATACACTTTAATAACGTCTTTAAAATATTTGTCAGTGTTGCATTTCAAACAGAATATTGGGAGACTAATTAATTTAATAAATGCCCTAGAATTACAAAGAGGAGTGTAAGGGATCCAAGCAAGTCTCCTTTCATTCTTCCAAGCAATATCAACTACAAATAAGTCAATATTGACAGGATGATTAATCTTGCTAGTTTTTCCTTAAAAATTTACAATACTGGAAGCTGTATGGCATATCCAACTAATCTCATTATTGTACTCAACTATTGTAAGAAAATTGGACATGTGGTTGTATTTCTAAGAACAGGTGAATCCTTACACTGTATTACACTGGATGTCTTTGCTGTATACTGTTCATTAAGATTTTCATGCTGATTTATTTAATGCACCATGCTAATGATAATATGATGAGACTATATTAGGATAATTGTGATCAAATCCGCTGCAGTAACCTTTCAACAAGTGGAGTTTGCTCACTTCATTCCACTGTGTTTTTAATCATTTGCTAAATCAGAGTGTTGGGGAGGTGGATATTGGCACTAATATGGTGATCTGGTAACAAATTTCCTCAAATGCCACTGGATGGACTCTGAAGGGGTGCAATCCTTGCAGAGACAAAGCAAGGCAAACATCAGGAAGCATGGTTCAGATCCCCTTGTGCAGTCACTTTTACTTGATGAATGCATTAATTTGTACTGTGAAGAATATTGTTGGGCTTTACTTTTTCCCTCCATCAGTTGGCAGAAAACATTCAGAAAGCCAGAGAGACCCAATGCTCATTTTCAGGAATTACTGCTCACACTTGCTGATCAATTTATTCAATCTGTATGGTTTCAAGAGGATTAGGATAATATAACTCTGTCTTCATTTTTTCCCCCCCCAGACAGCATCCTCAATGTGACTAAATCATTAAGAGATCTCTGTACTGTTTGTGATATTTGTCATGCAAAACAATTTTTAACACTCAGCCTCGTTCTCACAGGACTCATTCTCTTAGGCAATAGAAATAGTTATTTAAAATTCTTTAATTTGAGTAAAAGTTTTTCTTTAGAGCTCCACAATTATATTGTTGAGGGGGAAAAAACCCCAAGGAACCTGCATCATATATTTAGTTTACCAATGGTCACAGCAGTGCTAATACAGCAGAATATGAATCTGTATTTTAACACCCAGAAAGGACTTTGGAAAAGCAAGTTGCTTCTGAAAAGCACATATGCAACAGATATTAGCTGCAAATAAATAAAAAGTGGAGGAACCTTCTAGGAAATATTTGTGTATGTAAATGCACTCCCTCATGTAGAGTAGGAAGCCAGTCATGTTGTATTTATCCAGAGCACTCTATGCTATGCTGAGTTCTTATTGAAAGATTTCATGTACAAGAGCATACAAGAGAATAAAGGCCACAGAAAATACATTTGAATTTGTCAATCCCAGCAGATTTTTATTAAATTAAGAAGTTTCAGAAAGCTGTTGGGTAGGTTGCTTGTTGTTTTATTCACAGCATAGGGTAAGAGAGGGCCCTTTCTCAGGTCCAGTTGTGAGATTGCTCTCTTAAATGAGCAAATGGAAATGCAATATATAAAACCTTGTAATTTTATTTGTAAATTGGTATTTGCAAGTCTTGTGTTCTTCTGACACCCAAGACAAGTTGTTTTTCTTAGATAACCAACACACAGAAATGCAAAGGTATTTCTATTACTAATAAGCACATAATGCCCGTAAAAGAGGACCAAAGGGTTTCAGAATTAGACTGTAGAGACTTGTAACAAATCTTACACTATTTTACACTAAACCACTTTATCTCAATTTTTCTTTTTTTTTAATTACAAAATATTTTATTCAGAAAAACAAATTTCCTGATTTCTGAAAATAACATTTACACAGAAGATCTGACCATGTTTTTTAAATTACATTTAAAAATTAGTCACATTGGGTTGGATTTTTTTTCCAAAGGAAAATCAATACAATTCTTCCTATGCTTGAAAGGATTATTTAATTAAATATTTGTTCAGTTTCAGCACTGTGCAGTGCTAAGCATCTATGAAAAAAAGATCACTTTCTGACTTGGATCACAGATTCCAGTGAAACTCAATCTATTAACAGCACATTGTGATGACCTTTATGCTGTGAGGTTATTGTATAATGACTTTAAGTCCAATGAAATTGATTTACAAATGTAAGTGCAGAGTTTGACAGGCTAGAATATGGCTGTTTCAGACAGTATGGCATTTTGATGTGACATACTCCTTGAGGATAGTCTGATGGGAGGAACAAGGCTGATAGAGAAACTTGATAGAAGTTAGATTGAATTTATTTCATCATACCTAAGAATCAATTGATATAACTCAAACTGTAATTTGCCTCTTTTTTTAACTCATCTGATGAAACATTCTTTGCCATGGTCATTTCTAATTGTAGGACCCGTGCTTGTAGAAGAAAATAAATGTTATGGGGCACAGTTGGGATTTTATTAATATCTGGAGTGTGATGGAAAAGGCGGAAAAACAGGGCAAATAATGGCCTTATCACCACCTTTTCCATTGGAGCTTGTACAACAGGCTGATTATGTGAGACAAGGAAAATTATGCTTCTCTAAACATAGGATATTTCCTCTAGTTTTTAACAGACAAGGCAAAAAACTTTCTTTGAACTGTCAAGGAAGTGCCAAGATATGACCCTGTTAATTCTTTATTTTATGAGAAGACAGATCAATGAAAAAGAGGGAGTAGCTCAAATAACTGAAAATAATTCATATGAGACTGTTTAACACTATTAGAAAAAAAATCAGATTAATTGAGATCAGTATTACAGGTTCTTATTTACAACTTTTTTTTCCCCCTAACTGTTAATATCTTTAATTTCTCCTTCCTGTAGCTTTCTTGTATATGATTATACTTGATTAAATATTGCTGTATTTTATTTAGTACTTGTGTACTTATTTCATTTTATTTAATGAAGTATACAAACCCAGTATAACATGTTTAAAATGATACTTCATCAGCTATATAAATCATACTTTATCTGTAACACTCCTATGTGAAAGCTGAATTGGATTATCTATTAGAAGTCCTGATTTGAAGGGTTTAAATATTTCAGGTTTTTCTCTCTAGGCAAAGCCAGCACATCTTTTATTTTACTGTGTCTCCAACTACCTAATTCTCAGGCCAAGGTACTATAGCTCAGAAGCAACAACCTACCAACCTACTCTTGTCATTTCAATTTTTCACACCTTTTCTTAGGTTGGATGTTCTGTATATCAGCGAACTCTTATCTCACTGGTCCACTGCCATAGGTTTGTGGTACATAACAAAGCTTCGTCTCTGAAATGTCAAAAATAATGAAAATTTGAAAATGACAAAAGCAAAATTGGTCACAGCCACTTCTGTGGATTCAAATCTCTTAGACTTCTGTTTCTCAGTAAACCTTAAGCTTGGTGGTTTTTTCCATCACCTGGACTGCAGCTCTGCTGTCACTTGCCAGTCAGGTACTACCCAGCAACAAACACTTCTGGAAGAATTTTTCTATGCCAGTACTCACTATCAGCTGGAGAAAAGACTGCACATTAACAAGAAATCACTTTTCTTTTTCAGCTATTATGCAGACTTCTTGAGAGCACAGACAAAGTTACAGCAGAAGGTGACATAAGAACATGTAGTAGTTATAAAAGAGGAACTGTAGGTGGGATTAGGAGATTTATACTGGGCTTGACAATTTCTCAGGGAGGTCATTGTAGGTGTAATCCTCACTTTCATTACTACATTTCATCAAAATTTCAATCATCGATTCCTTTTAAAAGGTGATATGTTCCTTCCACTTGGATATGTGATTCTTCCCCTGGGATGAACTGATGACTAGCCATTTCATCAGTAATAAACAGAAAATCTTCAGTATCTCTTGACATTAAAACAAATCAGTGTTAACAGGGAAAAAATGTGAGAAGGGAGAACAATGGATGATGTTGTTCCCACTTAGCAGATGGATCAAAACTGAAAAGCTGCAGAAAGAAAGGAAGGACTAAAATATATTGCCCACCCTACAGGCTGAAAACAGTGAAGAAATAGGCACATTCCAGAAAAGGACAGAGTGTTATAATTCTCTTTGTGAAAATAAAACAACATATATCTGCAGATTGATGTGAGACATTTGACCATAATCTTATCAGAGCAGCAAGGCAGTTATCAATGTGGCAAAATATCTAATTGTGAGAATTCTTCTGAAATTAAAAAAAAAAAAGGAAAATAGCTAGAATTAAAACCCTAGTATTTCAAAAAGGCATCAATACTCCCCCATGCATACACATTTATGCAGTTCTAGCCATGCAGTTCTAGACATGAAATATAATTTAGGAAAAAAAAGAAAAAAGAACAAACCTAAACCACATACCATTTTCATTAAAGTTACACATGATGTAATGAAAACACATTAAATCCACTGTAACATCCTTACAGCTTGTGAATATGACACTGGCTGTTCTGTGCCTTTCATACTCCTGTGCCACATGTCATCAGGATCAATTAATAATTTTTACATGGACCACACACACATGCATTGTGGGCAATCTCAATTTCCAGTTACTGTGCCCTGTGAATTGTGACTGAATACCAAATCTCTGACCCATGATGTTGCTATTTCAGTGAATGCTGCCAGAATTATTGGATGGACAGGATGAAGTGTATGTTCTCAGTACACAAGTGTATGCCAAATAAAGAGCAATTAAATGGAATTTATTCCATCCTTTGAAGTGTAACAGAAGCCAATAAAAACTGAAAAAAATAGTTAGTAAATGCAGCACCAGAAATAGCAACTTTACTGAATTAGAGCTTTAAAGGATTTAACTGATAGAGCTAAAAAATAGAAAATCTGGACCATCATCATCTTCATATTTTGAGTATGTCAATGCATAAATAATAATCAAAGGATCAACTGACTTTTTGTGGAAGAATAAAATGGATGACAACAAATTAAAGACCCAGCAACTCCCCATAAAATGCTGGACCTCATCACTCTATGATGAGAAGGATTAAAATTATACCATACAAAGTGGGTTGGTAGGCAGCCTTTGAAGCAGAAAGCTCAAAAACATTTAAGCAGAGATTACCACTAACGTTCTCTGGTTGGAGTATCAGAGAGACTTACTTTCTTTACATGTCTTATCTAGAATCATCTCCTTCCTGAAGTGGAAAGCAAAGAAATACCACGTAAACACATAAAGGGTTTTGTGATATTTTGTGGTGTTTGTTTTAATTTTTGTTGGGTTTTTGTTTGTTTGTTTTGGGTTTTTGTTTGTTTGTCTTTGTTATTTCCTTTCTTTCCAGTTAAACATTTAGCTTACCGTTGTTTTGAGGGTTTTTTTAAATTCAATATGATATTGAAAAACATGAGTCTGGGACTTGTGTGCATATATAAAGAAAATTTGAATCCTGAGTCATACCTCACTTGAAAATGCTCTCTGGATGCTTCATATATATTCATTTAATCTTCTCTTCCTGTCTGCTTTAGTCCTCTCTCTCTTGGGTCTCAGCATCTGATTACAAATCCATTTCCCCCCAAAACACCAAATCCTATTTAGAACATATTCAGGACACAGCTCCTGAGTTTGAAGCAATCTGTCATTTTTATGAGGAGTTTTGACTGATTTTTATGGGAAGCCTAAGGGACAAATGGCATGCAGCATGCCAGAGTGGAGTGATTAGCCTGCCAAACTTGGAATCTCTAGCAAACACCCATTGCTGTTCTAATTAACTTACTACACTCACCATTTGCATAAATAAATTGCTTAATTGGTGCTTCCTGAATGGCATGACTTTGCACAAATTTTGTGAGACCAAAAATAGCTGAGAAGGCCTAATAAATTTTATAGATTTTATAAACATTTATAAACATTCATTTTATGGATTCTTCCTTCATAAAATATTTACCTGTGTCAATTTAGGTTTATGTAAGGTATTTGTTTGGTTGAATTATGAGTTTTCTAAATTAGATATAAATGCCACACCTTTCCAAATTAGATTTTACAACGAGTAGGTCAGTGATTCTTTGAGTATTCAGTCAAGATAAGACAATCCTACCTCATTAGTATCTTTCTAAGACTTCACCAGAATCTCCTAAAGAATTTAATGGGCCCTATAAAGAGGTGTATCTGTATTTCTACATTTTTCATGAGTAGCAGAAAGACAAGGTATAAACACAACAATAGAAGTTACATTTTAGTGAAACAACCATAAATAGGGTACAACATAATTGGGAAGGGCAAATATAATTTGTGAAAATCACATAACATTCATCCTGCTAAGACTACTACTGTAAAAGAAATTACAGCATGAACAAAAAATAGTGATGGTGGAGTTTTGGAAACATCCTGGGCACCCTCTGTCTTTCTCAATGTTTCTTTTGCTCAGGGAATAGTTTATACTACAAAAATAACACATCCTGAATAATTGTTCACTTACAATTAAGAACAAAGCAGCTGGGGAAAGAATTCTTCAGTCACAGGAGAAATCAAGATGAGTAAATGCCATAAAATGAAATATCCCCATGCCTGAAAATAGGTTTAATAAAAGCTAGAGAAATGAGAAGATTGAGCTCAACTTCCCTGCTTAGCCATCTGCAAGCAATTTCATGTATGTGGATGACTTCACCATTCAGTACCTTACCTGGCAAGATCAGACCAGAATGACTTCTCTTCCAAAACCCAGATAAACAGATCATAATATTTCAGAGTGTTTCATCGACACAAAAAGATGACTTAAAATTAGCTGAAGTAATTTTTACTAGATAGCTCCAAACCCAGTGTATGAAAAAACGCAAGTCACACCATTTATTTGTTCCTCCAGGATAATGCTGATGGGTGGAAAGAAGTTTAGGATTCAAAGATTTTGTGTAAGTCATTTCCCAGTGAGCAGAAGCCTATGTGTCACTCATCTGCCTGGTGATAAAGCTGTGCCATGATAGTCATAGGTCTTGAACAAACAGAAAAACTTTGAATTACGAACATTTGTGGAATGTGATGAAGCAATCTCAGCAATCCAGGAAAGCTTTATTATCTATCCGACATATCAATAACTCCTATCCCCACTGTTTGTTGTCCTCTAGAAACCTTTGAAGTAAGATTGGAATCAAATCCTGATAGAGCTGATGCTATCTCAAGGCATTCTTCAAGTATGGCAAAGACAATATAAATCTGCCGTGCTGAATTTCACACAGAGCAGCACTCAGTTTGGGATCAGTACCTGCTTTCATACAAGCCCTATTCCAAAAGGAATAATAAGTATGGGAACATCAAGAGTGTCTATTGCCAGATTCAGGGATGCAGAATGAGATTATTAATTGTCTGAAAGTGGAATTGGAGTACCAGAAACCGTGGTTCTTCTTTACAAAGAAAATTTTTTTTTTTTTTTATTACATGTTAAAATCATGTACAAGAATAAAAAATGGGAGAAGATGCAGCAGAAATATAAACATATCATAAGACACAAGTTGAGATCACGAACTTTACCCACAGTATCAAAAAAGACATTTCCTTGAAACTTTTATTGGAAATATTTTTCAGTTGCAAGATGCTATCTATTGAAACAGAGAGGAAAGCATTCCTGTAGCTCTTAGAGGACTGTCAAATTCAAGTTCCTGTTCTAATGCAAACATGAGTTTGGAGTGCTTTCATTAAAGTTAGGGTGTGAGCTTATTCTGGCTAGTGATTCTGCTAGTTTCTCATGAAAAATCTTTGCAAGAAACAGATTTTTTTATTTTTAGTATAAAAATGTATGGTATAGGAAGAGTTTCCCATGCAAAGCTATGTCATAGTAATGGATTTTCCAACTACAAGTGTAGAAAGTTTTTAATCTAATTAGTTGTGTCTAATTAGTTGTGTCTGTTTCTGCAGACACAGAAAATAGTTCAAAAATGACACACATGAATTAAACTAGAGAAGACTATTTACTGACTAGACAAATCAAAATAAACCATTTTTAGAGATTAACCACATCAGATTTTTATTTTGTAGGACAACTGCTGCAATCCTGAAAGCCAATTTAATCGAGAGCCACTTTCAACACAAATGTTATTAGTTATTTTAAATCACATTTGGTAGCCAGTAAAGCTGATCTAGCTGACTTGGCCCAGAAGTTGTGTGGAAACTCCTATGCAAGCTATTTGTGATGAAGGAAATATCAACTGAAGAAGTCATTTCTTAAATTTACACATCACGTTGGGGAGCAGTACACACTCTTCATGTGTTGTCAAGACATGACAATCAGCAAGGCTGAACAAAACTCATCAAATTCTCTCAAATACTCTGAGTTGTGTTCTATGGATAAAAGTCCCTTGTTACTTTTATTACTTTGTACTTCAGTAATGATGCCTGATAATGTCAGGACATTTTTTAAAGGTAATGTTCCTTTTATACCTTTAAGCAAGGCTCCCAGTAGGTTACCATTCATTGTCTTTGCATTAGGTCCAGTCTAGAAGAGTCTGTGCAAGAGAGAGATTCAGGTCTAAACTTCATATACAAGTCAATATTTAATTTTTAAAAATTAAATTATAACGTAGTAGGAGACCTTATGCCATTAATGAAAAACAAAATGGGAATCTTGAGAAGGAAGTGTTTTTGTTTTTAATACCAAATACTGATTTTATCTTCCTGTAAAATGTGTTTAATACAAATTATAGTTAAAATTTCTCCTAAGAAACAAAAGACAGAATTAACATGATTCCCTCTTTCATGGGGATAGAAATTCCCACAGTATACAATGAGTTCCAAATTTGAGACTGAAGTGGAACAAAAAACTAAATCTCAACACTTTTTGTACCTTTTTCTACTGTATTTTAGAGATGGAGTGTTTCTTTTTAGAGTTTTGAAATACCATGGGCATTCTCCTTGTTTTCTGTTATTTTGTACTCATACCACCAAGTACCAGGAATTGTAAGCGTCCAGCACAGGCCCTCACTACAGGCAAATATCCCCTGCCTTCAGGGGTGTGGATGGCTCTGAGTGCTGCCCACCATATGTCCAGGGGGACTGAAGGGCCCAGAGATCTGCCATGCTGCTGCCCCACACCAGCTCAGGCTCTCTTCCAGGAAAGATCCCAAGCAGATGTTCAACAGACGCCCACCTTCCTCCATCACAATCAGTCCTCAAACCCAGCCCAGCAACTCGCCTGAATAATGGCCCCTATGGGAGGTGATCTCACCCAGTGACAAGAATTACTCACTGGAACATGCCCAGTTGATAGCAATGGATAGACCCTGCTCCTTTGATAATTGCTGTACCAAGAGGTGAATGAATATTTTAAATACGTTTGGGAAATTCATTTGCAGATGCTGCGGTGAAGTCAGTGAAGTTCAGCCGGGCTGACGAGCACAGCTGGGCCAGCACGAAGGTCCCCGACTGCTCCGATCTCACGCCTCCCTCTCGCCCACCTGTAGACACTTGATGACTCTCCAGTCTCTCCTTTGGTTCTTATAATGGATTTAATAAAGGAAGTGCTGACACAATCTTCGCTACAGCAGAAGTCCTTCCCTCCAATAAGGGGAAAAGTACGAATATAAAAATGGTTTTCTTTGTTCAAAACAGAGCAAACCAGATGGTTTCCCAGACTATAGTACCTAAAAACTCTTTCACTGATTCCAGTGTGTACAGTATAATAGAAGTGTTCAGGGGCCTCTAACTTCATATAAGGTATTTTATTGTCTTTGTTCACTGGTCTGGATATTTGCCATGACAATAATTGAACCATGAAAAACACGTATTTCTTTAAAGCATGTTATAGTGTAGTTTATAAGGAATTGCTAGTAGAGTGTAATGGAAATGGTTTTCATCATGTAATACTTTGGAACAATTAGTACTGTTGAATAAATAAAATATTTTCATATAAAATATGTCTGGTATTCAGCACTATCATATCTCAGAGCAACATTAAACATAGCCAACATTTTCTGAACTAGAAAAAGTTTGTATACAAGGAATATATTTCTATGTAGTTGAAAATTTTTGTTAAGATTGTACACTATATGCTACATTATTAGCAGCAGAAAAAAAAAATTATAATTTCCACTAATTATTCTCAAGAAGTTTAGCTACTACATCAGGATTAAGTTGATGAATAATTATCAATATCAAAAAAAAGTAAAGGAAACCTTGTTCAAGAGAAAGTTCAAAGGCACTCTCGTAAACTTTTACCCAGAGGAACCACACCACTGAAACTGTTCAACTAGGGAGTGCTGTGAATAATCACCATATTGGCCCCAGATACACATTTTCTTACCCAAAACAGTAATAAGGAAGAAAAGATAAACACCTCAGTGAAGCAAGGGGAAGCTTTTAGCAATCCCAGGTGTGCAGAGTTTATAAGTAAGAGTAAAACAAAAAAGGGAAAATGTGAGTAACTATTACTTTACTCCTTTAAAATTAAATTAGGTGATATATCAGTGTAGTTTAGGGAATAGGAAGAATTTTGAGGAAGGGGCAAAGCCACAAGATTTCTTCAATCTGTAATATTTATGAAACAGTAAAGTATATATTAGAAAATCTCTCATTCTGCATTAAATCTTTCCTCATTTACCCTGTCACCACATCATCCCCATCAGCACTGACTCCCAACGTTTGGGTCCTCAGGTGCAAGCAGGGACAAGACTGTAGCACTTACTAGTGTGAGCCAGGAAGTGCCATCTTGACAATGTAATGTTTTTATTTCCCTAGAGAAAACAAATTGAAATTCAGCCTTAAATCTTGCATGACAAGACAGACCACCATGGAACTGTATTTGAAGATCCGAACAGCAAAATTAACATATAATTCACAATGGAGAGGATATTTCAGGCAGACAGCAGCTTTACAGTATTTGTTAGAGGCTGAGTGAGCAAAGTTTAGGCAAACCAGCTGGCGCCTCCACAGCAGCCTTTCCCACCATCATTAGCTAAATATCTTTCACCTCTGCATTTGCATCCAGTGTGGAGACTGGTCCTTTTGGATGTGTCAGCGTGGCACATGAGTGGTCACCAGGCTGAATGGACAAACCCAAATCTAGAAAGTAGCTGCCTTGGAAGAAGCATTGAGACTTGCTGAAAGTTCCTCATCCCTTCCTTGCCTTCTAAAAAGTGCTGCATGAGCTGTAGAGACATAGGGTTTTACATACTGCAATAGAAGGTTTTCTACAGGTGCTGTTTAGATAGTAAAATCAGACCAAACCACTGCTTCTGATTCACCATTATCTATGAGTCCATTGGATCTCTGCTGCTGGTGAAAGGGGGAAGGGAGCAAGTAAGGTTTAGGTGTGTTGGTGGACAGTTATACAACAGTGACACATAGTATTTGTTTTGTGCTTACCTTATTAATCGGTCAAAGAATAATAAAAATAATTGATGAATCTTTGTATTAATTTTGAAAACCTAAACAGTTTGAATTACTCTCAGTCAAAAAACCTTGCTGAAGAAATGGATTAACCTACTGGCTTCCCATCAAGAGCTCTATTTTTCAGGAAATAATTTTCCTGTTTAAGTATGTCTTCCAATTTTGTTTGTTTATTCTGCAAAATTCATATTAAAGTAGTGTCATTTAAGTATACTGTTAACAATGGACCAATTGTCTATGCAATGGATAAGGAAGAGAGATGGGAGCTTACGACATCTGAACTGCATTCTCATCTGTGTATGTGAAATCATGAAATTGAAGTCTTGAAGTTAAATTTTGCCGTGATACTTTTCTATAGGACCTTTTGGTTTCATTCACATCTTGCTAAAAGGTTTTTTGCTTGAGTTCCAGAGAAACTCTCGCCCGAGGTATCTTAGGCATTAATATATTCTTCCCTGTTCAATGTTTTTCAGTGTTCCAAATTACTAGTTTTCCACTGTGAATCAGGATATTTCTGTCCTAACCAAAATGAAAATGAACTCTTATACATATTTAGGTTTAGTCAAATGATTAATCGCAGTTGAATCCTTCACAGGATTCTAAGGTTGAACACCTTAGATCTTGGTAGCCAAAGCTACCACTCTCCACACTGATGACCAATCTAAAGCAAATCAAATTTTGTTTTGCTTACAGTCATTCATGGAGACATGCCAACACTCCGGCCTTCATAGTTACATGAGGCATCTTGGGATATCATGGGAAAAGAGGCCAAGTGTAATCAACAGGTAATGTTTGACTTTATAAAATCTTTCTGTGCTTGCAGATATTCCACACTTTATCTCTCTGTCAGACATAATAATCATAGTCTTGAGATGATGGGCTTAATTTTGGGGTCTAAATTTAGGTGAAAACAGAACTGGCCTGTCATTGTTCCCAGGCATTTCCTGGTAGAGACAAAGGCACTCTCTGCCCCAAAGTCAAGGAACCTACTGGTGCTTCACTTGCCATTTTTATCAACACTTCATTGCCTTTCTTCATGTTAGAAACTCCAAGTCTCCCAGATAAGAGGCAGGACATAAAAATACCTCGTGTCTACCCTGGCTGGCTCAATGGCAGGTCCTCATTACTAGAAGAAGCTCTGACACTAGCAACACACTCTAGGCACTTCCATGAGGGTGGGTGCTAAATTCATTGGAGATCAATCTACATTATACAATTATCAAATCAAAAGATCCGCATTTTTATGTCCATGTATAATAAGTCTGTCAGAACACTGCAGGTGATAAATTTATATCTTTCAGAAAATAAACTCCTAGGAATAAAACCATTGTTATTGCAGATTAAATTGGATTATTTTCCCCATCATTTAAAAGAAGTTCTTGCTGCTAATTTTCTTAGTTACAAAAGGTCATTCCCTGAATGAAAAGTGAAAAATAGTTGTTTAGACAGTGCAAATGTGAGCTCTGACAGAAGAGTTAATATTTGACAATAAGCGGGAGGCATTGATCAGCGCACTGGCAAAACTTTAAATTCTGTATGACAGCACAATGAATTTTGTGACGCTTAGTCTGCAGCATACATCTTTTGGGTTTGTTTGAAACATGTTTGGACTACATTAGGACTCCTGTGTGAGAGAGATGGAGCCGCTTCATACACAGTTGTATAATTTACATAATTAAGCAAAATCATTTTAGTGCCATATGAGCTACTATATTTAAATAAAAATAAAACAAACCTTCTGAATATGTGGCTGTATCCATAGGAACTGATTTTCATCTAAAATACTAGAATAAAATAGCCATGGAAGTAAAACCTGAAGTAATATCTCACTGGCTTTGCTTACAAATGCTTTGGTACTGCCTTGAGGGGCAGGGCTTGAACTTGAACCAGTCCTTCCTGTACTTCACTTTCTTGCTTAGACAGTCAAATATCTGCCCCAAGCCTGGCCTAGGAAGCAAAGATGGGCAAAACAACTGCTTTGGGAATTGATTCCCATGTGGCATGTATTCACTCTGCTCTTCCTCCTGAGGAGCTGGACCCCAGCCACATCCCAAGACAGGTAACACCTGGCTGGACAGGACAGTAGGGACCAGAATTCAACTGCGTTGGAGATGAAAAGTAGTTGTTTTATAAACCTTACTTGACACATTACTACATGGATAACACTTTTATTCGTAATGTCACCTGCTTGGATGTTTAGCTAATGTTACCAAACACCCATTCCTACAGGCATTTTTTCTTATTTTCTCTATATATCATCTGAGAGTAAAAATTAAGTCCCTGTTTATGTGCATGAACATTGTGATCTATACATTTTATATCAACAGTCCTTTTAGTCTAAAAATTCTATCTTTTCTAAGCAAACATCTCTGTCTGGAACAAGATGGGGAAAAAGTGCACCAATAACTGTTAAAGAATTAACTTAATTTTTTTTTTTTTTAGACCACCCAAATTTATTATTCTGTGTCAGAATAAAAGCTACTTCAGCAATTGTATATCTTTACTTAAAACCATTTTTTTTTTTTTTTGGCTATAAACATTCATTGAGAAGGTCTGAAACCCCATGGAATTATATTGAGAAGGTTACTAGTCATCCTACTGTCAATTTTAGCTGACATATTAATCCATCTACCCTTAGCTAAACTATGGTACACCAACAGCACTTTATTAATCAGGTGGATAAGATTGAACTTTTATTTTTTTAAGAAGATAGTGTGGGAAAATGCACATTTCCAGATTTAGCTGCAAAGATCTAATTCAGTCTAAATGGGCATCAAATAGTGCTTTCTGGAAAATATCCATTTTATAGTTTGTGTCACAAGAAACAAAATTAAGACAAAATATTGCCTTTTTTTCTGCTAAATAATTTTAAGATGTAACCTACCTCATATGGTGGTTTATTAGGAAGATGACAGCTTAGTAATTCTTCAAACTGACTACTTATTTATGAATTTCTTTCTGTGATGTATAATTTGAGTACTGTTACCTGAGACATATAGGTCTGATGTTTTTAAACTGAATTATAATAGTTGGTGAAGCCAAAAAGTGAAGCCTGATAGACTGCATAACAGGAGAAAGATCAATAAGCTAAAACTAGATACATGTTGAATTTATGTTTTGTTTTATGTCCCTTCCTCTTGAAGTCATCTTCCTCATTATTTGTAAGGAACTTGTATGACTTTGCTGGCTGCAGTAATGGTGACAGTTTATTTATATCATCATATATCATCATTTAATATGATGGGTACGCTGTGTGGGACTGGTGGACACCATAGCATATGTTATATTGTAGTCTATTGACAGCTGGGCAGAACAAATACCTCAGAGCCTGAAGAACTTAAATACTTGTGATCATTTTTCAAATGGAGAAGTTCTTCATTACAGGAAGAACACTTTGAACAACTCAATTCTTCACCTTTTATTTTGCCCCTCTTGTTGTTCTGGTAGTTCTCATGATTCCTGATGTAACTACTTTCTGAAATAATTTGAAACCTGTTTCCTTTTTTTTGTTTAGTTTGGTGGTTTTTTTTTTGTTTTTGTTTTTGATTTTTAATAATTCAGCCCACAGACATTCTCTACCTCTACTCTGAGAAGCAACACAGTAATTGATTATTCTTTCTCATGATTTGGATTCCAAAGCTAAAAAATCTCAAGGTTTGTCAAGAGAAAGAGAATGGAAGTTTTCATCCAAAATTCAATTTACCTCAAAAATTATTTTAAAATTGTGGCAAGACTTTAGGTGTAAGCTATCACTTCAGATTGATTTCTGAAAAGTAAGTTATGTCTTTGCACTAGACTTCCCCAAGTCTAAAAGAGATTAAAAGAAAAAAAATAAAAAAGAAAGAAAAGAAAATTTAAAAAAAAATAAAATCTAAATGAGAAAAAAAGAAAAGGTGAGCATAAAAAGAAAGAAAAAAGAGGGAAGACAAGTCAATATAAAGAGGAAGGAAAAATATGAGTGGAGGGAGCAAGGGATGAAGGAATGAAAAACAAGTGAAATGCAGAGAAGAAAAAGCCATGTTTACATAGAAGGGAATTTTCATCTACAGGAAAATTCTTACTGTGCTACAATTCAGTTTAACTCAAGTAAATTCAATGTGCAATGCAAAGTCGTTGAAATAAACAAAAGAAACCTCACAATTTTTCATGTTTGCAAATGACTAACATTATGTTCACCAAATACAATTTGCTTCTGCTGGTATAAACAGACATTAGAATATTCTATTTCCCTTGAGACCTTCAAGGCCCTTTTTGTACCAAATAATTTGTTTATCTCTGCATTTGCAGTTTCCAAATTTGGTACATTCTCAATAAGATTTTAGTAAGATCTCAGTAAGATTTTAGGAAACACTTAAATGACAGTTCTAATAAAGACATTTTAAACCCATAAATTCATAGTTTCTTTAAAATTCTTTGCCCACCAGAGTAAATCTTACCCATCCCCTTGTTCATCCAGTCTGTAGCTCCACAGTAATGGATTTTTAACACCCAAAAGGCTCTGGGCAACCTGTGGCTAATAACTTATAGTGCCAATAGCACTCTTAGTATGCAGTAAAAACAAATGCCATAAAAGAAAAAAAATAACATTAAGGATGAACTTTGCTCTACAGAAGCCTAGCTGGGAAAGCTGGATGATGCTTTCAGGTGCTCTTCCAAGGCAAACTCACCAATACTGCAGGAAGAGTGGAGAGAAGGGCTGCTTATCTGACAGATCAGTTGTTTTTTCTGTCCCATGTTTAGTTATAGGTGATTTCAATGCTGTTTAGAACTGACATTGCGACTTCCTTCTACAAACCTGGGTAATGTCAGCCACATTTCTTCATTCCAATCACTTCTTTGGGGGCATACCAGAGTAATTTAGAGTTGTGCTTCCTATTAATATATCACAACCTGTCAGAGAACTTGCCTAGAGGGAAGCTGTGCTGCTTTCTAAGAATTTTTCTCCTTAGCTGTAATAGAGGAAGGAAGAGTGAGACTGAAGGCTGGATGTCAAGAATGAGAGTCTGCATTACTCTTGACTTTCTTGCAAGTGTCAAGATATGTTAAGAGAAATGCTAGACATGCAAGCTTAGGTAGTGCCAAACATGCTGAGAGAAAGGAAAGGAAGCATGTGTGTTACCTCTCTACACTGGAGTTCAGCAGAGTTTTCCAGACTGAAGGGCAGAGCTACCAGGCTTTGGGCTGCAGAGCTCACAGCCTGCTCAGTATGTAGTGGTTCACACGGCCAACCCTCTGGGTGTTCATGGTGCTCCTACAGGCTCCACTGTCCCCAATCTTTAATGGATATATTGTCAAAACAATTCTGTAGAGGGAGGAGTTGCAACTAAATGTGTTTTGCAATAAAGGAACTAAGTCACAGGTAAATGACGGAATTCTAGGTTTCAAGTGCTTAGTTAGGCTTTTGCCAACTGTTCTGGAGGGATGCTGAGCCCAAGTTTGGAGTTAAACTATGCTCTTTCATGCCATCAGTCATTGCTTACACTACTAAATTTTGTTGCTCATTTAGCATTCAGAAATAGACACTGCAGAAGAGGTACATTCAGATGCCTCTTCACACTTCATCATGATTAAGAGCCTTACTTCTTTTTGATAAATATTCATATCAATACACTTTTGTTCACATAAGTTACTGACCTTCCAAAAATATCTGAGTGACATAGATTATTGTCATATGAAGGAGACTTAAAATTTCCAATTAACTTTTACTTGTTATTCCTGTTTTTTTCAAAATATTTTTTGCCAACACTGTGAGGGAAAAGGTGTTGAGTGAATTCTAATTGCTTCTATGTTCTGTTAAATGCATGTTCTATTTCTGTAATAAACATTCTTAAAACCCTTTGAAGTTTGATTTCAAAACCAAATTGAATTGCTGAATTATTTGTTCTATTCATACTGCAGGAACATAAATGTTTTTGGAAAACAGTCTTTAACGCCATGTTCATTCTTCTAAATGGAGTGTTAGGGCATGTTAGCTATACTTATAGCATTATAATTGCAATTTTGATAGGGTGCAAAATGTCAAGACACACTAGACATTCTAAACAGCACTGCAAGTATATCTTCTTTAGCAAGTGGTTAAACAAAATTAAGCAAATTAAGTTTCATCAAGGAATATAAGGGTCAAAAGTTAAGAACTACTATGAACTGAACTCTTCTCGATGAGTAAAATACATTTTACTGGTGGAAATTATTTCAGTTCTCAGGTAGGATTCCTGAATTGTTGTCACAGCAAGCCCATATGCAGTGAAGTCCAAGTGTGACTTTACAATGAAGACAATGAAAGAGCCATTTGCATGTTCTGCACTGTGCTGGGCAGAAGCAAAACCTAAAGCCCTAAATACAATGGAAGATAATATTTCACCACAAAGGGATAAAGACAATGTTCCAACAGTATAAAATCTCCAGAGCAAAGGAGTGAGGATCGTGACAATAGCAGGGCTCCAAAGCAGCATCTTGCTAGAAAGAACAAACCAAGCCAAACCAGTGAAACGACGCTCCGTCTCTGCTTTATTTTATTTCCCTCTTTAATTATCTCCTTATTCTAAGTGCCTCTGGTGTCTGTTGAGACTTCCTTTACAAGTTTTTGCTTCGGTTCTCTCAGGATATGAAGTTTCTAAACTCTGTTTAACAGAAAACATGATTTATAACTGAAATCAGTAAAGAGCAAATCACTACTACATAAAGGATTTTAATGATTACTTATAAGGTTAATCCAAACACCTGATTCACAGTTCACAAAACCTTAATTTGCACTCGATTTATAACAGTATATAAAGGACATTTTAATCAAGTGTATTTTTCAGTATCTTAAAATGGCCATTATAATACCTAATGTCAATTAAAAAAAAAAAAAAAAAGGCAGCTAAATTTATGCTTTTAAAATTGGTTCCATTGTATTATTAAAATTAAAACAGGTACTGTTAATTTACTTTCTTACATTTTCAGTGCGAACACAGTCAAATCTAAGCTTACTTTGTTATTCCATTAATTATTGAAGTATATATATAAGCACAATAGACTTTCTTCAAAAGGCAGCTCAAGGATGGTGTATTTTGTAAATTGATGAAGAGAGGGAATAAGTTTGACCCCTCTAAGAAAATGTAGCACAAACAAAGCAGGTAACAGTTTTATTAAGCAGTACTTAAGCAAAAAATGTTCTTTTCATCAGTAATGTTTTGGGGCGTAGGATTGAGATTTTGTCTTCTTGGATGGCAGCTCCAATTTTGCATAATTTTTTTCCTCAGACCTTTTCTTGTATGATGGGTTTTAAGAGGTTCTGCCTGACAAATAATTATATCCTATGCAGAGAATGTGTACTGACCCAGGAGTTGGGAACATTTATGCTTTATGGCTTTTTAGAATGCAATAGTAGTAATATTCTCAAGAATTCAAGATGGATGAAACAATAAAATTAAATCAAATAAAACTCATCGAGTCTGGTAAAGTATGTGACCTGTAATGCCTTTAGAAATAGCTCAATATTCAATGTCTCTCATAGATTCAAAAAGGTTATGAAAACCATTACGAATGAGAACTTTCAAAACTATGCTTTGTAGAACCACCCTCTTTTATATTAGAGCTATCTGAAGAAAAAATTATTTCTCATTTCTGTGCTTAATCAGAAAAATCTAAAAATTATACAGAACCTTCTTTGCCAGTATGCTGTTGAAAACATGGAAGCTTCCCAAATGTGTGCTCCTCATGCAAAAGCCCATGCTTTTCAAATGGTAAGGAGACAGAGAACTGCCACTGTGTCTGAATCCTGGAAGGTTCTACATGATTGGTGGAATGACTTCCTTGATGTCAACAAAATTATCTGAAACACCTAGAGGACCCTGTTGTAACTCCGAAATCACTAACCAGGAGAGATTCTCAGCTTATTTGTGAACCCCACAGATTTTTTTTTTAAGCCAGAAAGGTTCAGATGGGTTTGTGTAAGTGTGACATAAATATAAAATAATTAGGTGTGAAGCAAGAAACCGATCTAGGGACTCTGGGTTTAATAGAACAATCATCCAGCACAATGATCAGAAAGGGGAAAATCATTGAAACCATCAGTCCAGAGCATAACAGCAGTATAAAAGGCAAACAGGGCAGACGATTGTTAGGTGACATACAGAATATAAAGCAGCAGAGGTTTTTAAAGCAGACGTTTACTTTGCCATAATTGGAAGCAGTATTAAACTGCACAGGTGGCAGATAACTGTGAATAGTCTAAAACATTTTGTCAGAGAAAGTGGAAAAGAAAAACATTACTTTGGGTAAAGACACACTTTTTTCCCCATTGCACAGTACCTAATACAATAAAACCCTAGAATGCTATTGCTCTACTGTCTCACAAATCATTAAGATGATTAAATTCAAATAGTTTACTGAAAAATGATTAGAAATGTATGAACACAATTACAGAAAATGCTTGAAATTGTTGGAGGTTTGGTGCTTTTTAAAAAAAATATTTTATGAATATATGTGTTAAAATAATTTAACATCCCACAAAGTACATAGAAAAATCCTCTTTCTAGGCAAGTCAGTGAACATTTTGTCAATGATTCAAATCAAGACCTCAACCCACTGAGGCCAGTACTACAACTGGCAGAATCCTCTGAACAACCAACACCAATTAAATTACATTAGAAAAGATGTTATTCCAGCTATTTCTGACCTTCACTGGGGTTATTCCAAATTCATATCAGAAAGGTCAATTTTCTCTATCCAAAAGCAAGAATGAAGCAGAGTTTCAGAGGTAATATTGGAGAATGAGAAGGTGCTTGATTTGATATCAATTTAACCCAAAAAAGGAGATAATTAGGTTTCATGGGTCAGAGAGTATGAAACAGCAATTTATATCTTCACTGCTAAGGTGGAGTTGTCAGAAAATCTAAGTGACTGCAGCATTTTCTTTTCCATTTTTCAGAGCACTCCTCACAGAATATACAGAAGATACAGAAGATACAGCTGAGATGGACCTGCTGAGTGCAGCTTCTCATACACCTTTCCAGCATAGCCTATAAAATGTCACTTTGCTTCACATACTTTTAAATTTTCCTCTGAGACTTTTTGCATTATCTAGTCACAGTTCAGCACAGAACTACTTTAGGTGTTTAAACTCTGCCCTTGGATAGCTGTATAACAACAATATTCCATCAGATGTTTTTTTAAGCTTCATGCTAATATAACCTCTCTTTTGCAAACCAAGTCAATTAATTTTTCTCATGACTGAGAAGCAAATTAGGCTTTTGAAAACAATAAAGCAAATAATGGTGGATTAATAAAGACTCAGGTACTAATTTAAAATATTTATTTCTGTTTTCTCACGAACTTACAATAACGAGTTTCAGTCACATATTCTCATATAACATAATGAATCTTGATACTACTACTACAATTTAGTTGAAATAAAATTAAGATATAATGTCTGTTTAGGAAAAGTAGAAAGTACCGAAGTCAACATTTTAAAAGGAACAAAAACACTTCAGTGCTGAAATTTGGATATATTATGTATTTTTTTCTGCAAATTCTCTTTAAACAAACCTTTCCAAAATAGAACAATGCCTTTCATTTACTATTAACAAATAAAATAAAGGTGCAAAGGATATAATTAGAAAAAATAAATATCCTAAATATTGAGTAGAATATTTGACTTTAAAAAGTCCTCATATTTAATTCTTAAATAGAAAGCTGAACTAACAGCAGTGTAGTAATGAACTGATTTATAATTTGCATCCTTAAAGGAAAATTTCATGCACTCAGCCTCTGGAAGTTGTGTTTATTGCTGGGAGTTTAAGTTTTAACACCTAAATATGCAATCTCAATAAACTATCCAAAGAAGACACTAGGTCAGTTAAATTTGCTACTTTTCAAGAAAAAATATAATAGCCCTAAGACAAATACCACCAGAAGGAAGTTTTTGGACTATCTGCCTCTTTTATTTGTGTTTGATTTTGTTTATTTTGAAAATTTACGTATATCTATTTAAAAAAAATACTGGTAAACAGTATTTTTTTCATAAAATATTTTTGCACTAATCGTCTCTGAAATCTTCATAAAACTATAGAATCAGTAAATAAATTTGTTTAAAGTCTGCTTTCTTTTTGTACAGTTCAGAAGAAAGTGCTACAGTTATCAAATATGATCAATTTTGTGATTACTATTCTAAGAAATAATACTAGCAATACAAGGAAGACTCTTTTGGAAAATGGTTTCTGCTAGATATATTCTACTCAGATGTTATATCAGAAAGAAAAAAAATATTTCCAAAACACTTGTTTAACCTTTCATAATATATAAAACCAAATCACAGTACTCTAAGAGAAAAATAAAAATCCTTTTAGGAAAATATTTACTGAATATGTACCAGTGCTCAGGGTTTTTTCCTTTGTAAATTCAATAGGTATGGCCCAGACTTTCATTCAAGAATTTTTTTTTTAAAGATGTACACTGAAGGGTGAACAATGTTTGTGACCTAGAAATGGAAAGTCATTTGCAGTTCACTATGAATAAAGAACATTCTGCAAAAAGTATTATGCAAATGCAGAACAGAGCAAGCCATTTGAATATAATCCAACCAAAATTATTCTCATTCTGATTGGATTACATTATTTTTTGTAGTGAGTTGCTTTTTGTGGTTTTGTTTGTTTGTTTGCTTTTGTAGCAGTTCACAATCTGGTTGATGTTGCTCCTGTTCAGTGTAGCTTCTGAGAGGGACACAGAGTAATGCAGTTCAAACAAAAGGCAAAGCATCATCTCCAACCAACTGATTTGCTTTTTGTTCATCACAACTCAATGGTTCCTACCAGCTCCAAGATCACGAAGTAGTTGAAATAAGAAAATTGCTGTAGCTACATAATCCATGCCAGTGAAAGAACTGCAGACGTTTAGTAGCAATCAATCAGATGTTGTATGTTATCAAAGAGAGGTGTTTCATTTTTCTCTGCTCTGCTGCAAGTTTCGATTGCTCTATCGGGTATTTATTTTTCTTTCTTTCCTCTGCTTTGCTCCTTTGAGAGATTCTAGTAAGAAGGGTGGGGCTCACATTGGGAGTAGAAGGGATGCTTTCAACCCCTGCTGCTCTGACTAACTTCTCACCATTCACTGGACTGATTGTTCAAGGAGAATGGATAGAGGTCAGCTTAATATTCCATATTTTGTGTGGGAGGTGGCAAAAGTTTTGGATCTTTCTTCCCATACATTTTGCATGTTGGTTGATTCACACTTCAATATTTTTCTTCTTGAAAGGTCCTAAAAACTTCTATCCACAGACTAGAGCAGAGCAATAAGTGAGATCCTGTCAATCAACATAGGCAGTTCAGTAAAATAGCTTAGTAGACCAACCAAAGGAGTTAATTGCACTAATAATTAAATGACATTTGATTTGACTCCTATGGATAAGAGATCAGTCTTCAGACATATATCTGGAGAGAAAACCCCCCACCAGAACAGCAGACATCTTTACTCCAACCACATCATTACCTAGATTTATGCTGTGCAAGTGGTTGACTGGATAAACAGCTTTGTAAACCAATGTATGAATCAATTGCTTGCAATAATGAAGAATTATACAAATAAAAACAAGAAAAGGAATTTTTAAAAATCATTTTATTGAAAAATATTCATCTGATTGAATTAATAAAATTCTTACATGGAATATTAGACTATAAACAGGGAAGTAATGTATTTATAAAAAAAGCTCAGAAGACATATTTAATCTAAGAAATTGGTAAAATTAATACCATTCAGAATAGTAAAATTCCTAGTTCTATGGAGTGTGTCTGACATTAAGATTTTAAAAAGATCTAAGTGTTTGACCTTTTTTTAATAAGCAGACTATTTCAAATGAGCACATCTGGTTTATGTTCCTAAACCTCTGGCCTTAAAATTTCTGTTTCCAATTCACACAAAATACCATTCAGGATTGCTTGACATGGTGACCTTCTCTGTAGGTGGCTGGCTGAATAAACCGATTAAATAGATTCAGGAATTTAGCATATATACAGCGAGTTAACACTTGTATCCTGGAACCATTAGTAAATGTACTTCCTGCCTCCCTGTGCATTCTACTAGAGACATGGAATTGAACTAAGATTTCTGAAAATCCATTTGAAATGAATAAAGAAAGCACTTCTAAATTTTCATATCAGAAAAGTTTTCATTATATTGTCACATTTTCGTAGATATAAAGCAAGACAAATCAGAAAAAATTAAGTAATTCAGTGTAATTATGGTTTCATGCAGATAGAGGTACTGAAGGGTTGGACAGGATAGGTACATAAATTCGAATGGCCAGTAAATATTTAACAAACTCTTTTGTACTAGCTAAAGTTAAAAATTAAATAGTGTATGGGCTGGGAAGGTTTCGCTTTTTTCACCATAACATTAATAGCAAGTTCATTGTTATTTGTGTAGAGTGTAATTCTTTTTGACTTTGCCTTCCATTTGCCTTGAGGACAAGCCAGTTTAAAACCATTCAGCACAATGCACCATGCATAACAGGTAATCTGTCTAATTAAGGCCTGTAAGGATGTTCAAAGTAAAATATTGAAGAGCTTCCATAACCTCACTTTCACCCTCCCTGTGTACCACAGCTTCTGAGACTGAGAGATATCCTAGCCATTAACTCTAGTGTTTACACTCTAAACTCAAATTCTTCTTTGCCAGAATGGTTCATTTCACATTTTACAAGTCTGTTTTCTCATTTACAGGCAGAAAGCAATTTATCAAATTTTTATATTACAGTTCTCAGCTTGTTCCAGTACTGGATGATATAATATATGCCTGGAAATTCAAAATGCAAAGGCATACTGTGTCTTTATCCAGGGACCTAATAAGATTTATATCCACCTTTTTGTGTGTGTGTGTGTTCATTTGGTGCATTTCAATGAATTATTAATTATGACCAACAATAAAATATTATTTTGCTCTGATGCACAGTGAAAGGAAAGATACCCAAGGGAAAACCATCTGACAGCTCAAAGTAGATATGGCCAAAGAATGCTCACAAGTTTCTCATCAAGCATTGCATGACATGCATCTGCCCATCAAATGAACCAGACTGACTGAGCCTTTCTGAAGATACAGATGTAATCTATGGGGAGGTGAAGTCAAGATTTATTATATATTGGGATGCATTGATTCAATTTTCTTTTTTTAATAAACAACCAAAGCTATGATAGTGAACATCAAAAGATTTCACTCTGTTTTTCAAACCTTTTTTTACAGGTTGGCATATGGAATGGAAATGTATGGTAGGATGCATGTTCTGAAGCTGACAGAAGTCAGTTTCAAAGGTGCATGTAATAGCATTTTACTTATGAGATTTAAATCATACTTTAACTTAGCATTATGTAATTTATCAATATGTTATTATCTGCTGAGGAATTTGTTTTCATTTTACTTCTATTACATTTTCCTAACTTAACTCTAACAAAAGCTTCCAGAATATTCCCAGTACATATGCCACACCTTATTGTCATTTAAGTTGTACATCTTGGTCTTTAACATAATGAAAAATGGTGTTCTTTTCATATTTCAGCAACATAGTATTAACATTCTTTCCACATTACTTACTAATGAATGTCATATAGTAAAAATCCTCCATGTGTTCCTTTACTTTCAAGGTCATTATAAGAAGTGTTTTTGAAACTGCAACGAACAAATGTGAAAAGCAAATGAAGTTTCTCTCCCTTACAGCTATCTAGAGAGTCAAAGAACATCTCGTAAAATATTCAGAGAAAATGTCAAGTTAAAACACTTTGGGTCTAAAGGCAGTAAAGAAGGACTGAAATTATTACTGATTTTCTTTCAGAGTATTCAGATTTATTTTGGTCTTGGTCATGGTATAAACAAGAGACTTAGACAAGATACCACTGTGTCCCACACATTAAGCTGAGCTTTCGAGACAACTATTTTTCCTTCGTAGATTTTTCAATTTAACTTGAAGTCTATCAGAAATACATTCAATGTGGTAAATAGATCTAATAGAAGAATATAGCATGTATTTTAAAAATGCCTGAAAAATCACTTTTTATCATATAAGAAATTGTGTTTTATGCTTATAAAGGATTACTAAGAATGGTAGGAAATATACTTTGAAAAAAATCATACCTAAAGCTAGCTTAATGTTTATTTGAAGGAAAAGTGAGGGCTAATGGATTTTGACAGGCTGATCCTGCTTATAATAGCATCAAGTATACCAAATTCTTTTTCACACCACACTGTCCCCAAGGGATCATCAACTTATAGATTAAAAGTCCTGCCCCTTGACCTTTCTATAGTTAACTATCTGTCAGCTGATTGTTAGCAAGGCTACCAGGGTACATCCCCTCTCTGTTTATTTTAATTACAAATACTGGTTTTATGTCAGACCAATTCACAACATACATCCTCTAAGTTTTGAAGCTTCTCTTGTAATTTCTTTTTCAGCTGCTAATATGCACTGAAAATAAGGATTGGGTCTGAGAGGCTATCTACTCTTTCTCTGGTCATGTCTTTCCACTTTCTTCATTAATGGCTAACTTTCTTAACAAAACTGATTTTCACCACACCTTTTCGTCCTATACCTTGAGCAGTTCACAGGGAAATAGATGATTCCTTATGGAAAACAATTCCATTTTTAAATTTTTATTTTAAGGGAACATTGCCAAGTTGATACTCTCAGGTGGTAATTGGAGGTGAGTTAAATGTTCATGTATATTCTCATTCTTTGAACAACTTGAATTAGAAAATTAACCAGCAACAGCTCAGTCAGATCTCATTTACATGTTTTGTAGGCACTTACCAACTTAACGTAAAATATTTCTTTTGGAGGGCAGGAAGTAAAGTCTTACCTGATTTGTAACCTGAGCACATGTGAAATGTAACCTGAGCACCTCACAGTTGTCTGCTACCTTAAAAGCTCAAGCCCAGGTGGCATTGCAGAGTTGTGATACCTTTTTGGGTCAGGGAATTGTTATGGGGCTTCCTGCATGGCAGGAAAGCAAACCTCTATATGAGTGTCATTTCTCCCTTCCCTGAGCCTGAACCTGCAGCAGCCCTGGAGTCTGGCTCTGCTGTGCTTACAGATGCACTTTGGTGCTCCTCTGCAGCACCAAGGAGGGAGGGGAGCTGCTGGCTCCTTCACCAGTGAGTGCAAAAGGTTAGTGAAGTTAATGAAAAAGGCAGACATATGCCTCTGCTCTGTTCTTCATGGAAGTGATGGGAAAGGAATAATTATAGCAACAAGAAGCAGGATGTTGCACATGGGAAGTTTCTCTGTGTCTCTCATATGCCTGTGTTGAGTTAGGCTCAAAGTGTTTGATTCTTCATGGGATTAGATAGATTTTCCCTTTCACTGATATTTGCAGAAACTAATACTAACCCAACACATCAATATATGCAGATCCTGCTCCATAGTAAAACAGTAAGCTCAAAGAGAAATATAAAGTTTTATCCCTGTTATCTTCTAAGAAGTCATACCCAGCTTTTCCATATCCCAGTTTTCAAAATATGCTTCCTTCTCCTTTCCAGGGGGAAAATGCTCAAAAGAAATGACCTTCTATTATAGTAAATTGAGATCTAGTGACTAATGGCTAATTGTTATTGCAATTCTTGACCTGATCTGTAGTGCTGGAAATCAAATCTCAGTCTCCAGAGTGTAACCAGATATACTAGGCAGGCCCGGAGTTTATATAGCCAGTGTATTAACAACTGAGCGACTTAAAAATTGTTGCCTTAATGAACAACCTCAGATCTAATAAATTCCAATGTTAAAACTTGGTGAACACACAATTGTTCTCATCTGAACTGACAGAATTGAAAATAAGACATTTCTTTTCTATTATTTTATTCAGGGTGAAGAATAGGATTAGAAAATTAGAGGAAGTCTTCTCATTGGTTATTTTTTCAACAGCTTCAAACTGTTAACAGTTACATTGTCCCCAGGTATGGGGTGGTGCATGTTATGGCTAAATGATTAGTTTAGAGGCTCTTGACATACAGACTTTTTTTGTTCCCCAGTTTCAGCTGTGAAAATGTATTTCCAAGCAATTAAACTTCATCTCCTGCTGGCTTGGGAACCAGGAACCTTCAAATTTCAATTCAAATTCCTCAACACCTACTACTGCTGGGAGGAAAAAAAAAAAAAAAAGGACCTGGGTTAGTTAGAGTCACAAAGAAATCTATTGATATGTTAGAGTTAAAAGAGGAAAATTAAAGGCCCAGAAAAAAATAAATTGCAAATATTGTAAGTAAAGCAGATGGGGAAAAAGAAGTATTCACTTTTATTTGTGCAGTTTTGGAACTTGCAGCACACATACACATCGACATTCACAGCTGAAGGAGAGGAGTGCGGTACAGAATAAGAGAAAGGCAGCATTAGTATCTGACTCTTTTGTCCTTACCCCCAGCCCTAAAGAATACTCTCTGACTATATAATTTTTAAAGGAGGGGATCACTATTTACAAATGTTTGATTTGTAGCTGAGGAAATGCAGAATTAACCACAAGGTTATTGTGTGGCACAGGTCATCTAACAGTGATCCATGTGATGGTTTGATTTGTCTGTGGAGGGGAGAGTGTCAGCTCAAAATGAAGAGGACACCCAGCACCATTTGCACCAAAGATTCCCAGCTCCTCTATGCAGATGCTGCAGAGCTGAGTATTGAAGTTTATGTCTAACTATATTTAAAGAACAGTCATGGTCCACTGAGAAGGCCAGATTGTAGGAACACAAATGAGAATAAGGATATGCTTGCAATATCTCTCTATATTAGTCTGTTTGTTACTGGAGCTTTTGGATGATGTTTTGCCATGTATTTTAATTCTAGCATGTGTTTCTTTTGTATTCCAGTGCCTTTTGTACTAGAGATACAAATAAATGGAAGAATGAGGAAAAGCACCCTTGATTATGTTATTTATACATACTAAGGAAAAAATAGCAGTAGCTCTCCATCAGATGTTGTCACAGCAAGGACCAAGAGTTTTCTTTGGGCAGATGCAGCTGCTGCCTGCAATGTTCTTTTTATTATTCCTTATAACATGCAGTTAATAGTTTTCAGCTTGCATAAAGCATGATCATAGCGACCTATATTTAGCCTGAGTGTGATAGAATTTAGGGTGGTTTGATGTGCAAATATTTATTAATTTGTATTGTAAAGTAAAAACTACTTGAATAAAGGAAATATAATAGAAAAGAGCTAATGTAGTTCATGTATATTTTGTAAGAACTCAGCTCAAGCCAGAACAGTACTGACTTCTGGGGTGGACATTCTGATAAGCCTGATGTGTCTGTTTAATCAAGAAGGAAAGGGTGGAGGCAATTTGGTGATTCTACCTCAACATTAGCAAAAATTACTGTAGATTCACAGCTTCTCAGTATTTTTTTCTCTGAAGGAATCAGCAAAAACCACTTACTACATAATTTCCTAATACTGCAGTGCTTCATTGGTGCAGTGAAGGAGCAATGAGAAGTCATGTTGACTTAAGAGGTGGCTTTAGTAATTGAGTCACTAAAGCACCCACCCAGTTGGGTAGTCACTGCATTTGAGCGGGATCTTTGGGCTTGAGGTCATGAGGAGGTATGCTGGCTGGACATGCTTTTGTCAGCAATATTCATCTTACTTGCTAGATTCATCAGCAAGACATAGTAATATGAAATAAAAGCCTTTTAATTAACATTTCTGCTGTCATTAAAATCACCGAAAACTTGTACTTCCTACCTGGAACTGATATCAGATTTTAATCGTAATTAACATATTAGTACCACATTATGTGTTCTTAAACTGCAATAATGTCCATATTTTTATCATACTAATAAGCTGGCCAATGACTTCCTGCAATATAATTGAATGGAATATTGTAGTTAAAGTTTCATATAGTTTCTAAAGGATGAACTTGATAGCGTGTTAATATCATAGTAGTGGAAAAATGATATTTTACTCCTTCAGACTGTTTTAATACTTTATCTGATTTCTACAGATGTCAAAAGTAAGTAATAATTAGAATTGGATTAATACAGCAAACATATTTATATGAATAGTCTTTTGATTTTATAGGAATTAAATTGTGTACACACTACTTTTGTGATTACTTTCCACAAATATTATAGTTAATGAATTTGTGGAAAAGAACATACAGAAAATGAGGTACTTAAAAATGCCTATTGTACAAATAATTTTTAATTTAAAGTGTAAGTATTTGGCTCTTAAGTTTCACAGATAAATATATCTAACCAGGGAAAAGTAATATACTTTGACCTTCATGACAGATCTCATTGAGGTAGATATATTCTGGCTGCTCCCGATCAAACTTTTCTGAGTTTTGCCTAGAAGCTAGGAATAGAGTTTCTGCTTTGTTTCTTTAGGTACAAACATGCAAGGAAGATAGTCTACACAGAAATCTTTTTTGTGAGGGGAGAAAAAAAAAAAGGGTTAAATAGAGTTCTGAAAGCAAACAACTCTCTTCCATAATTTTTTTTTTTTTCTTCTTCTCCTGAAGTGGCTTACAGGCATTGTACTCCACAGAATCTTCTATGAGACTTCAGAAGTGTTTTCCTGCCCAGTGATTCCTGGTTGTTCACAAACTTTCCAGAAGCTTCTCCCACTCAAACAACCTGAGTAGTTTTCAGGTGAGGTAGTTTCTGCCTCCAGCAAGGTATCTGGAGTGTAACTGCCAGGATGAAAGGGACAGATGACTTTTCTGATCATTGCTTAATCTGTTTTGGGGTTTTTTTGTTTGGTTTTTTTTGTT
>VXAU01003699.1:159379-200883 GCA_013399695.1 Formicarius rufipectus | reverse complement strand
GAGGAGACCAGTCTGATGTCTCTTATTCTCCTTTTTTTTTTTTTTGAGTTTTACAGTTTTCCTGTCTTCTTTCTCTTTCCAGACTCTTTCAATTATTAAAATTATTGTTCCTCTGGCAAAGTTAAGCTTTTGCAGATGGGTATTTACATAGATTTTATGTTTAAATGAGGGAGTTTTGATGCTATACAGAAAAACTTTAAATTAGTGATAAAAATAGATAATTTTGCTATTCAGGAAAGGTATTTCTCTTGGTTGAATATTAAAGAGATCACGCCTGGCTTTTGTGGTTTTGGTTTGCAGGTGACTCTTGTTTTGTTAATGATACTGCCAAAATGCATAAAATATCAAACATTTTTAATATCTATTCCAAACTCCATAGCTGGAATGATTGATGATGTACAATCAAGGGGCCAGAATTTTCTAAGGCAGACTATCTCATGTATCTCTAAGGCAGTCATAGTGACAATTTATCAACACAAAATAGGCAAGTTTCAATAGAGAAATAATGCATTCGGATTTCATTAAAAAAGCCTAGTACTGACTAGTAGTTTAAAGTTTGACTATAATCTGATGTATCCTTTTGTCTGGATGAAAAAGAAACAAGGAGTGAAAGGGATAGGGAATAAGAAATAATCCCAAGGAAAATCCAGAGAAATAACTGTTTTCATTACATTTAATTACAACTGTAGAAATACACTTAAAAATGAAAAATTTTAAATATAGGATGAGATCAGACACATTAATTGCTGAAGAAGATTGATAGTCTGGAAATACGTGCTTACTGAGAAAGAATTAAATTGGGTAAAATCTTCTCTAACCAATTAGGTCCATGACTTTCATTCAAGCTGCTCTGTAGGAAAAAATTCACAGCTAATTTTTGCAACTAATGTCAATAGCTACATCTTGCATATGTATCCTGGTGTATGCAATGACCCATGAACTAGAAGGTAGCACAGAAGTGGAGGCAGAGATTCACACTGTCAGCAGAAATTGAAATAGGTACTGTACCTTGGATTTGCCTATGAACTTATTTATGGGTCACTCAAAACCCAGCTCAAGTACAGCCTATTTTAGCTTTTCAACTTAATGAAATTAAAGGATGCATTTGGAATGCAGCTGCTCGATTTCCTGATCCACATTCCCTCCTTATTTTAGTGATGTAGACTAAAATGTGAATTTCCATATTAAGTTCTCAGAATTCTTTCAAAGTTATGAGGGAGGAAGACAAGTAGATTAACAATTATTTCAAAGCTGCATTACAATGAATTGTAACAATGTAAGTTTGTGATTTGTGACCCATACTGAATTCTTCCTGCACTGTGAAAAGTTATGTAAAGGAAAATGTTTTCATCAGAAAATATTGCTTACACTGAGCAGGGCATTTCTCTTTGACTTGTCAGAGGATAGAGCATGGAGAGTATCTTCATGTGAAGTAACTTATTGTAACTTAAAAGTAGAAGAAGCAACCTTAACTTCAGGAGTACTCTGTGCATGTAGTGAGCTACAGCTGATTTTCAAGTATGCTATAAATTCACATTTCTCCTAACCAGCTGCACTCTAACTATTGCATACAGACAAGCCTTGAGATACTACCATGTATGATGTGAGAACCTGGCAAATCTTCATAACTTCCTTAAGGCATTTTGTCTTTTTCATCATGTAACATTTAATAATTGCCTGATCATTCTTAACTCCTTGATATTTATTGCAGGAATATTAATTCTGATAGACTCTTTGGTTTTAATATGGCTGCAATAGAACTTTAGTAGAATTTCCACTGAAATTCAGAATTAATTACCTGGCCCATTACTTTGAAGCTACCACTCTATTATGTAGAACCTGTTTTTACAGCTTTTATCTGACCAAAGCTTAATGAACTTCCATTGAGTAAACAGGGTGTAAGTTGCATTTATATCGTCTCCTGGTAGGGCAAAAGTGCCATAAAGTGACCCAACGAGCAGTGGAGATGTGAGTTCTCAGGCAATTATAAATTACTTCAGTTTCTGAAGTCAGGTCCCCAAAGAATGTGCTACCTTTCAGATGCTGTAGTCATTTTTAACTATGCTCAAGAGGAAGAAGTACAGACAAACTGAAGTAATTTATCTAATAGAGGAGAATTATTAATTGGTGTGGTCTTTTTTTCACATTAAAAAATTCCTGATTGTGCTTAAAAGTCAACTATAGCCAAAATATGGGAAGTTATTAAATAAAAGGTTACCAATCAGTCCTTCAAATCTCCATAGAACAAACAAAAATATCTAAAGACCAGAGCAAGTGATCTACTTATTCAGACACTGTCTGCTGACCTTCTTAACAGACTGGAAACTCTCAGATATTGATTACTGCTTTAGGAAAAGTGCCTTAAAAATCCTTTTGTAATTTAACATATTTGTTGTCTTCAGCTTCATTTAAAATATTATGAATGGACAGCTTTGAAATATAACTTTTTATTGTATTATTCTGACAGAGCTTTTCAGCTTCTTAACAAAGTTATTTTAATCTGTCTGTATAGTACCAGAGTCTGTCCATTATTTAATAAAATAAGCAGAGGTTATAAGTGACTTGCTTAATCATATTACCAGGAACGGTACCATATGATATATCTTTATAAGGTTTGAACTGATACATTATTGGGATCTGGGTATAACAGAGTGTGAATTCTTTTTCCTCCAGTGAACTTTTTGCATGCAGTAAGTCACCCCCTGAGTCAGGGCACTGAATCAAGAAAACCTCCTTTTTGTAAATGAGGACCAAAAATATGATCCCTATTTTACTTGCCACTGATAAGTGCATTTTAGATATAGCTAACAGGACTGGACTAAAGGAAAATGAAGGTTTTTTTATAAAGTAGATTTTGGAACCCACCACAAGTATCCCTATGTGCTACAAAGAATGTAGACGATTCTAGTGGTTTTGGACAAGTTGTATTTGCTGATGTAAATAAATTGTCAGAGTAAGATCTCATCTTGCAGCTGCTTTAGAGAAGAAAATTTTTAGCTTTGAAAAAAAGAGACCGACAAATCAGATGAAAATTGAAGAATTTAGCAAAATTTAGCAAAACCCAGGCAAAGCACAGAGATTCTATTAGCTAGTTTATGTATTTGGGGGTTAAAATATATCTAAAGCATAATTTTTTTACAAAATTAAAATATTTATCTGAGTACTTATTCAAAATTCAGTTTGCATTCAAAAAAAAAGTCTGAACTGAAATTCTCTGAGATTACTTAAAAATTATACCTATATATCCATAGAATGGAAATTGAGACATTAAACTTTGAAAGAGGAAGATTTTTGTTTTGTAGAAAATCACAGTGGGCTCTCATGCAGCTATGTGGATATCCCTTTCTTCAAATTAATCTCAGTGGATACTGAAAAAGTTTTCTGAATAACAGCAAAAATACTTTGTATTTGCTCATTCTGGTATTATAAAGGTGTAATTTTATTAATAATTAACCAAAACCTAAAAGGAGAACAGCTGTTTGTTACCAAGATGAATGCTGAGATGGCTGATAAATAAAGAGTGGGAGAGAATTGATTCTCTGTGGGATTATCTAGGTTTCCAGGTAAGATTTCTTTAAAAAGACTGCATTAATCAAAGATCTACCATAACAGTAAAAGCATCATGGTACATTACTGTACTCCCAAAATTCAATGAGTACAGCTTACAAATTAGAAAGAATTTTAGAAGTGCTCATTTACTGAGTGCATCAGTGTTTGAGAAGCCTGTTAGGGCTATTTATGTTTCTCCCTAACTGAAGATTATGAAGAATTATTAAATTCTGATGAACATTACTCTGCCAGGTGCATCTCATAGAGAAGATGTCCACAGGACACTGAAGTGAAATATTCTTGTAAAGAAAAAAAAAATTATTTGTGAATGTCAGAACTTCAAAATTCTAAGATCTTATGAAATACACTCAAAGTGGAAAAAAAGTTTCAGAGCAACTGACAGAGGTAGTGGTTGACATGGCATGGGGCAGTACTTCTACTAGGACAGAGACACCTTCCCAGGTCACTTAAATGGCTGAAGAAAGCTTGGATCTAGTGCCAAGAGGGAGTGAAAGTCACAAGACATGAGGGTAATCTGTAGAGCACTTTTGTCAAGAATATCTAAAAATGCTAAGAAAACTTAGGTAAGAAAATGCAAACAGAGATTTAGTCGGGATATTTAAATTGTAAAAATCACTTCTGAAGTGTTTGGGGGCAACATATTACAGGTTGTTGCAAGCTGGTCTGAGCAATTTCCAGTGAAGATGGAGGAATGCAGGTCTGGGGAACTGACTCTTACTACTTCACTGAGTAATAAAAAAGTAGCTATAGCTCACTGGGTGACTCAGTTCCCCTGAGTTGCAATAAGTTCAGCAGTTTTAATAAAATACTTTGAAAATATATCAACAAAGATTGCTATCAAAGAGCTAGATATCATTAGGAATGATGACCTCACCAAAAAATAATTTTTGGTTTAATAATTTATTCTAAGCTTATTGAAATAAATGTTTTGTGTTTCATCAATAGACAAAACATGTCACTCTGTGTTCATAAATCAAGTACTATGTTTAGATTTTCTAAAAGCTCTAGTTAAGTGAGGACAGAGTTTGTGTGCTCTGCAGATGTATGTGATCATAATATTTACTAGTGCTATAAGCTTGGCTTTGATTCTCTGCATTAACTTTATCAATGTAAGATAACAAATGACTGAACGTAACTGAAAGCTCAGCTAGGAAGGCAGTGTTGGGTGCATGTCTTCTGATTGACCTCATAAACAAATCAGCATTTCTCCCCGGTCAAAGAATTCTCTGAGACTGCTAATCATCACAAAAGAGTTATTATACTTTCATTGCCAACTCAGACAATCCATACATTAAGGTAGAACTGATTCTCACACCATCAGTGGATATAAAAGCAGTTTCAAGAATGCATGTTCATTACCTGAGTGCCACATCATCTTGTGTGGCAATTTAGTCCAACCACCCGTACCACTGGGAATGCACTCTTTAGTTAATATAGATTAGATCTCCTATTTTCTGAGAAAAGATATAGAACTCTTTCCTCTTCCTTTTTAGTAGTCCCAGAGGCATCTGTGCAGGAGATACTCATCAGCACAGGCAGCGCTGGGGCAGTGCTGACAGATAGCTGCAGAGCAAGGAGCTCTGGAGGCAGCACAGAGCCCTGAGCTCCTGAGGCCAGAGGTGTCAGATAGGTGGCAGCTGAAGAGAGAATTTACTGCAGAGTGTCAGAGTGACCAGAGTTTCATCCCTTTGCCAACAGCAGAGTGACAAAGGATAAACTCCATCAAGAAGACATCTTGGGTTTTCCTCTACTTCTGGGACTTCTTTGGCCTATACTGAAAGTCTGTGGGTGCCAGGCAGTGCTGTTCACATGTCGTGTCTGGCTCATGCTTTATGGCAGTTGTACAGGCAGGGAGGAGCTATCCTTGAGATCTCAGAGATTTTAAATAGACCTATTCCTTCCAATAATCAATTAGGATAAATTTTAGCAATGCATAGCAAGAAGGAGTTAAGTAAATTAGAAGTATTCCCAAGATTTTACTTGCATTCAACTATAATTAAAATCAAACAATAGTGCAAAAACAGTTTGGGAATATCATACAACACAGCTCTAAAAAAATCTCAGGAGGAAGTTATAAATGCTTCCAGCAAACAAAATAAAAAGAAACATTAGTCAGTTGCAAGGCTCATTTCCTCAACGATGGGAAGTAACAATGCCATAAATCATGAGTTACCTGAAGTTGTAGGAACTTTTGTGCTATGGGCTTTTTGATAATCTTTATATTTACCATCATGGGAATATTCAATGAATAAATATTTACTAGACCAAACACACTATTTTGGTACAACAGGCATACTTTGTAAACAGCACTGAAAAATGACCTACACATGCTAGGAATTCTCAGCTAACTATCATGTATTATCAGACCTACAGAAAAATTCTATAACAAAGGATGTGTGAGGAAATATATCTCCTAACAAGACAAGAATCTCATTACAAAGACTTAAAATTCAATTAATTACTTTGAATAGGAAATACACCTCAAGTTTGTATAGCTTGTGATGTTCTGCTCTGAAGTTGACAAAAAAAGGAAGGACACTGAGCATGAGTTTCAGTTAGCCCAGGCTTCACCTTGCACACTGCTGGAGTACTTTGGTCAGAAAACATAAACAGGATAGGACTGCAGTCATGAATACATTTTGCAAGCAACAGGGTCGAGTTATTTTCTTCTGACGTTAATACACTTAATGTTGTTTCTTTCAGTCTAAGCATAAATACCCACAATTGTGCCTTCTTAAATATCACAAAACTCACCCAGTGTGGGTGAGCCTTTCTAAGCTTTTTTTTGAAGGAAAACCAGCTAGAACAGCAATGTCAGGTTTATGTGAATGAGTTCTGGACTGGAGTCATAGTAATAATTATGAGCAATTTTTATAGATTTCTTTTATGCGAAATAGGTCACATTTTTATTTTATGCTCGCTTGCCAATACAAACAGAAGCAGAGTAATTCTTTGGGTGAAAAAACCTGTATTCTATGGAAAACAGATTTCATTGCCATGTGAAAACCTGAAAGGTAGAAACAGGAATGAGAAAATATTTGGCTCTCTGCAAGGTTGGTGCTTAAAATGTGATTATCCATTACTTCTGAAGGTAATGGGAATTTCTCTGAGTTTGACTCCAGGGTTAGTATATTAACTCTGATGGCTGCTGTACTCTGGGGAAGCAGAGGAGGCAGGTGACGTGTGCTCAGGGGGTCCCCTCCACACCTGTACCCCACAACACCAGTCTGATCCCAACACATAGACAGGACCATGCTGGAAGGAAAACAGTGGCCTCAAAGTGTCTGGGGTGTTCAGGGTAGGGGAAATGGTTTGGGAACCAGTTACTGCCACTCCAGATCAGCTCTGCTTGCCTTCCAATGGATCATTACACTGACTACTGAGTCTTTGGCTAGTTGTAAAAATCAAGAGATGTTAATAAAAAGGTATACGGTCTTGGGCATTGATAAATAAAGCATTTTCATAGATATTGCTAATGAACAAATTAGCAGGTTCAGATTGGATCTGATAAACTCACAGTCAGAATGGCCTTTGGGAGATGATTGATTTTATTCCTGCATTTTCCACCTGGAGCTGTCTGACTCACAGACCTGAAAAAAGTAGCAGTAAAAAATGAGGTGTTTTCGATTTGGAGAATATTGCAGAGCATGGTTTGAGGCATTCCTCTAGTATTTCTTCAGTCCATTCCTTAAAATGTCACTCTTTTACATGACCTGCAGATAATTTTGTGATATTTTGGGTTTCTGTTGGATCCAAAATTGTGTCTTTCTCAAAAGCGTGAGAGACTGAAATGTTAAAGGTTAATAACTCAAGCAACAGGCCATTTGCAAAAGCAGCAGAGTGCTTTGCTAAGGCCAAGTTTGCACCCCACAACTGAAGGAGGAGAGTTTTGTGTGTGCAGTGGCAATATCTCTGATCCACAAAAGAACGACCGAGGGGCAGAGGTGGTGAGCACCCAACACCGGAGAAGAACCACAACACACCAACATTTGTTTAGCAACAAGATGTGCTTTGAGCCAGATAGGGAAAAGGTCAACAAGAAGCAGATCCTGTAAGGTGGATAATTCTTTTTATCTTGCCAATTTCCTTCCTTACACAACTGGCTCAGGTGTAAAACTCCCCCAAAGAAGGAAAGAGTACATTCACATGTAGGCCTGAAGGTGTTCATCCCTTCTGATAGGGTATAATTGGATCAATTATGCTGTGCTGAAAGGCAGTGGTCATGTCTTAGAAAAGGTCATAAATCATCAAAACCCCCTGAAGCACTCCTACTAATTTCTAGGGTCTTCAACCAGTGGCCTCTACATGTGTGCATCAGTGTAGAACTCTCCCCCAGGGGTAGTGTTTCGTGGGCTGCCCCCTCCCTGAAGGATCAAGACTGTGACCATCAGTTTGATCTATGGACATTTAAATTTCAACAATTGAGTCTCTTTGATGGATTCATGGGTGGAGATATCTCTCCCTTCTTTTCCTTTCAGATTTCCTTAAGTAATAGTCTTTTATTTTTATACTGTTATATTACTATAGACAATAACCAAAACTGCTACATATCTCCTTTCTATTGCAACAAAGATGTTCTAAAATAAAGCTGCCCTATATATGTCATTTCACTCTAATCTGCCCCAAGGGATATTAACAAGTCCCTCAGTTATCCTGCATTCAGAGATGGGTCATAACAGAAGAATGATTGTTATAGGTGCCAAAGTAAGATAAAGTTTTAAGAGTCATAATTAGCAAGCAAATATTTCTTATACATTGAAACTCATGAGCTGCAGAACTATCTGAACTGTAACTATATCAGATATTTGCCAAATTTCACTGCAATAAAGCAGTTAACAGTGAGAAGAAAGTGTGTGATTTTTATGTAAATGAGTCCTGCTTAAAGGATTCGGATAAAGAAACAGTATAAAAACAAACAACTAAAGAAAAGCATTAATGAACATGAAAAAAAATTCATAATGCTAGTGTTCAGGATTTGACAAAAAGTGGATAAAATCTATCAAAGATTAAAACAGATACAGAATTGAAATACAAGGTTGCCTGTGGCAAACTCTGGAAGCAGTCTTGTTCATATGGAATGGGAATATAACATGAAGGTATGATAGGCCATGTTGTATTGGTCCATTAATACGTGCCTCGGGTATGTTTTCAGGCAGGAGGCCACAGGCTCTTAATTGATATACTTTGCAGTGGCTAAGCCCTGAAACACCAAAAGCTCTTCTGTGATCAATCAGAGAAAATAAATCATAAAAAGTCCATTTTTAGGAAGATGTGACTTATTCCAAAATATAAAACAAATAGCAAGAAACAGAGAGAGATCATCATCTGCTTTCTTTAACCTGAGGAGTTAGTAAGGATTGCCACAAAGCTGGAGTTCCTCAAACACAATAACTTATGCAAAAAATAAAATAAAGATGTATAAATCAAGCTTTCCTTGACTCACATTTTATTAAGTTCAGGTAATATGCAAAGATCTAAGCTTAACTAATTTAATAATATTCTTTATTTCTCTTGAAAGTGTTAAAAATATTGCCTGTGTATTGTTGTCTAGGATGCAAGATTACAAAGCTACTACAGCCACACTGTTTTGGGGTTTAGCACTTCATTACAATACAACTGAAAAGTAATTATGTAAGCTGAGTTGTTTTATGTGGGAAAATCAGCTACAGTTTTCAAGCAAAGTAAGAACAATCTCCTATGACCAGCAATTCCACTTGACAGAGTCAGGATTGGCTAGGGAAGTGATTAATTTTTTTTTGCTAGAGTAGCACTTGTTGAATGAATGCCTTGGTATCCATGAATGAATACCTTGGTAGCAGACTTTCATTTTCCAGTTTAATTCTTCTGAGAATTTCCATCTTAAAACATTTAATTTTGCGTATTTTTCCTTCATTACAGTTCAGAGGTTTTATTTTCCTTCCACAGAAATGAGAAATTACTTTCTTCTCTTTGCCCTAATGTCTCTTCTCTGTGAAATTCAAATAAAATTATTGTCCTTGCTTGCAATTTTTGTGGCTTACAGAACCGTCCTTAAGTTCAAAGGTTTTACATAAGAACCTTTAAACAGTAAAGTCCTTTCAACAGACTAAAAAATATTATTCTCAGGATAGAAGAATAAGGAGAAAGGCTTAGAGGTTCAAGGTGAAGGAACTGGAGAAAAAAAAAGACAGTGAAACAACTATGGAAAGAATTAGATAAAAAACTTTACAAAAGATGTAGGAAACAAGAGCAATGCATGGAAAGAGCCGGTTAGCAGCAGTTGCCCAAGGAGAAGAGAATAAGTGGAGCAGACAATATAGAGGAATAAAATGAAGGAAAAAAATAATTCTACAGATAAAGGGGGTAAAGGAACCCTTAACAAAATGCAAAGCTTGAAAGACGATATCTGATCCTTTGGCCAGCCACACTGTTCTTGGTTAGCTCACAGTCTATGAAAGTAAAAGCTGAAACAACAGCAACAACAAAGATCTTTGAAAATGCTCTGGAGACCATGAGCTCCTATGAGTATGTCTGTCCATAGCAGTTGTCACTTGCACTGGAGAGTACCATTGTTCAAGTACATCCATTGTTTGCATTCCCATATAGTTGTGTGTGTTTAGCTATATATGCTTTCTATGGTTTTTCTTCTCCCCTTACTAAATCACCATTTCAATCATGTTTCCTCTTCCAAATGGATTGTGGCATATATTCTTCTCAAGTTAATGATTTTCTATAGGCTTACTTTTTAAATATTTAATGTTTCATGATCTACCTTTGTACTTTTCCTTCTATCCTTATGGAGGTTTGCATTTTAGTGTCACTCAGTATGAAGTGGAAAAGCCATTCATATACTGCATACTTCTTCTTCAAGACCATTAAAGAAGTAAGTTAAGATTTGAACCACCACTTATTTTTAGAGTTCCAATCTCAGTTATTCATTTCAATTTATCATCTTATGTTCTAATATAGCTCTTTGTATACTTCCTCTGTCTGTTTAAAAAAAAATGCAAATCTGACAACCAAGATGGTTTAGACTTATTCTGAATGTAGAAATAGATAAAACACTGTATTAAATCATTTACATTATGTTTTCATTGTTTCTCTCATTCATTAATCTGGAAATCTGGAAATTTTATCTATCTTGACAATCAGGTTTGTCAAGCACATGCTCCCCTTCTATATATATCATTAGCATAAGCTCATTCTGCCTTGGTTTTTCAGTTCTTGAAACCCAACTCAGTATAATACAGCATTGAATTGAGGCTCTCTGGCTTTGTAAACACTTCTGCTTTGTAAAAACTCAATTGTATTACAAGTTTATTTATTTATTTATTTCCTATAGAAAAGGTCAAACAAATTTTTTTTCTGTTTGTTTTGGTTCAGAAAAATTAGAAGACAAAATTAATGTGTACCATTTAGTTTTAAACTGTTTCACTCTGGCTAATTTTTGAAAGAGAAAATGTTTAATCAAATATTTACTCAATATTTTTCATGGCTTAAAATCCCTAAAGAGTTTCTAAACTTAGTCCTCCAAAACTAATCATTTAGCTGTGCATATCTAATTTTTTTCTTAAAGTTAGATTTATATATTAACACGTAAATTTTCTTATGTTCAATGTGATGAAAATATTCAAAACTTAACAACTGCTAAACCTTGACACACTATTTCAGTTAAAATAATCTGAAAATATTTGAGGCAAATATTAATTTAATAAATGAAAATTTTACCAGCAATTGTGCCAATATATAATATATAAAATGAGTTTCATGCAAAGATTAGATTGCAAGAGACTCTGTGAGTCTGCAGGAGGGACTATGAGACAAATCAGAGTGAGGAAGTTACCATTTAAAAAAAAGTTACCTCTTTTTCTATGTGATATCTTTTCACTGGGTGATACAAATAATGTTCTTTGGTTTTGTAATTTCCCCCCTTGCTTTAACTAATAATTGGTACTACATTTCTTTTTAAGCCAAGATATTATTTCCCAATACAGCCTAGCAATTGTTTTTCATCTGAGTATGCCATTCCCTGCATAATTGCTTTGGTAAATAGATTGCTAATCGCTTTAAAATTGCAAAAGATCATTTCGGAAACAGATAAAATCAATGTATGTCATATAAAGGAGCTATCTTTGAAATAATTACAGGAAAAATAATTATTAGTAATCCAATGACTTATTTTCTGTGTGTAGTTTATTATGACTTTAAAACAAGAACTATTAAATCAACAGAAGCCCCCTACTGATTTTACTAACTATTTTACTGGGTTCTATATGATGAGTGAAAATTGAATGTCTATTATCCCCTGGCAAGACAACATTTAAAACTTCAAAGCATAAATGTAATTTGCTCATGGTTATCACAAAACAATAGATTTTATACAGCTGAAAGAGGTAAAACTTCAACAACTCTGTGTTAGTGAGGCACATCACAAACAAGACAGCTTTATGGATTTGAGAGAATCCTTTTTTCCAAAGCCATTAATTACACTGCAAGAAAGTTCTTCAAGTATCATTTCAACCTGAAATATCTTAGCTTTCCAGTATCTTCCATTATCACCTTGATTTTAGGTTGGTTTGTTTATCATTTTAGCATGTATGGGAGCATGTTGGTGCAAAAACTGTCAGTGTAGGTGTACTTTCTAAAAGTAAGAGCTGCAGTAGATTACTTAAGCACATTTTAGTCCCTTGATCTAGCCAAAGTGACATTCAACAGCTGTTAGGTTTGCAGATGTTCCACATACCTTTCCTGGTCTGCAGATACAGAGATTGCTCTCCATTCCAAGGAAGAAGCAGCACATTCCTAATACTATTTACAATAAAGTTCATTATGTCTCAGTATCTTCCCAGATTAGCTCAAGGATACACATTGCAACAAACTGTATGATCTAGATAATTAAAGATAACCTGGCAGCAGTTGATCTCCTGGCAGGTGGACTGGGAAATATCTATGTTGTGAGAGCTCCTAGAAATTAAGGAGTGTAAGATTTACAGTCCTGTATAGATAATCTGATTCTTTTCACTTTATTCCACCCTAAATGGATGCTTAAGATCTTGAGGTCTTTTCCATTGGTCTAGTCATTTAGTCAGCCCGGGGCAGGATTTGGTGTCAAATACAACCAAATAAGAAAAGCAGTGGTGCACTGCTGGCTGGTATGCACTTCAGGGCAAGGGAGAAATTTTTCTCTATCTCTTGTTGTAATGGGAAGCTCCTTTTTTTCTGACTGTAGCCTGACCACCCAGGGAAACATTGATGAATAGTATTTCTGTATATAGATGTATCTGTAAAATTAGACTCCTTTATAAACCAACCAAAAGCCAACCAGCTACAGACTATGGTACAAAGTTGGTTTTTAAAGAGAGTTGTTTTTCTTTAGTGACAAACTTAAGATCATCTGCTTACTTTAAGCCTGAAGGGGGTTAATAAAAATGACAGCTCATTTTGTACAAGACCAATCAGGAATCCCAAACAATTGTTTTCTTTGTTGTGATGGTTATTAAATTAAATAGACTACTTAAATCAATGCAACTATCTTGCCCACTTGTTTGGAAGTGAGGCTGTGTGAATAATCAAGTCTAAATGAAAAATAATTTGTATGGAAAACATTTTTCAGAACTACATTGAATTGATAATTTAATAAATTTCTTTGGATCACCCCCCAAAACCCCAGCTGATGTGTGAGACAAAGCTCAGGTGAGACTGTTGTGTACAGAACTACAGAGTAGGGGCAATACAATATAAATAGGATTCATTCACAAGTAACCCAGGGGACAATAAAAGGATTTTTGAATGGAGACATGCTAATTTCTGGTAGATGTTGACAAGTATGTCTCCCTTATGTGAAATGTCTTAATATACCAGAAACTTATTAAGGTCTATTAACATATTTAAACTGCATTTAAAAATTTAACATTTTACTCTTAGCCCATCCTTTACTTTTGCTTATAACTTTTATGCAGTACATCTGTTTATTGTGACACTCAAAATACAAATAATTGAGGAGCTCAGTGCAGTTGCAGAGATCGTTTAAAAAACTTAAACTTGCAATACAAAATTGTATTAAACTCCTAAAATACAATTCCAGCTGTCCATATAATCACAACCTAATCCAAGTTTATGATGTAGTTATATTCTATTAACAATTTCCCATCCAACTCTATGTCCAAGATGCCACATGTACCATCAGTGATAGCTGCAGTAACTCAAAACAGGTATGAAGATATCATCTGACCAGCAGAGAGAAGAGGATGTAGAGATTAAAGCTGCTTTCAGTAATAAGAAGCGAAGGAAATAGATATGATATTCCCACCCATGGACATCAGGCTACTCAAAATTTCCCACTCATAACTTTTGCTACCGGATATTGTCATGCTGCTTTAATATGACATAATATGACATTCAGTGGCTAACAAAAACTGATCTATTCTCAAATCTCCAGACCTTGCTATTACTATCAGAATGTAGTTCAGTAGATGTTAATGTTGTGAGTCCTTAACACGCATATATATCATATGTTCTGAGAAGCACATACTTTTTGGTATTTCACAGAATTACAGAATAGAATATAGGATTAGAGACTCACACATTCTGAAATACACAAATGCCTGGAAGAAACATGCGGAAGTTCTAGCTACTTATCCTGAAACACTGGGTATTCTTCTACTTTGCCAGCAGCAGAGTAATGTGGCACAACACAAATGAGCAGCATATCAATCATTCAAAATAGCAGCTCAGTTCTCCTAAAATTAAACCATTCTCCCTTTAAAAAGCCAAAACAAAACAAAGAAGCGCCCCCTGCTTCAGAGCCAAACTGGTTGCTTCCATCGGCCTACTGATAAATAAAACAACGTAATTATTCCTTAACACAATTTTTGGAGACTGTGAATCTAATAAGAACTTCTTTAAAGAAACCAATTTACAAGTTTTTCTTCCTTTTATTATTGTTAGCCAGTGCCAACACTATCTAATTACTTTAAACTGCCCAGTTTGTGGTTCTTAACTTCTAGATGCAACGTGTCACTTTAATTACATTCACAGTAGAGTTATCTAAACAACAGGTTACAGCACTGCAAGGTATCCATGGTTTCAGAAATATCAGTTATTTTGAAGACAAGATTAAATACTTCTCTAGATTTCTGATTATATCAAAAGCACTGTGACCATGCAAGTGACACAAGCTTTGCTAATAATCACTTTGGAATAGTGTCCAATGAATATTTGCATACAAACATAGTAATTCAGAAAGCACTATATGAGTCACATTAAATGACTCATCCAATTTGGATGGGCAAAGTTAATTTCAGCTAAGGAACATAAAGCACTTGTAAGTATCTAAAAGAGAGAATTGATCAGCAGACCCAAACACATTTCACATTTATCAATAGCACATTGCTTTCTGAGGTTGAATGTTTGGGAAATGGAGTAGTCATTTTATTAATTAGATCCAGTTCCTCTTCATGGTTGTTGATTATCCTTTGCTTAGAAAGAGAGAATACTAGGTTATTACAAAAGAAATTCATCACACAAATGTCTCAATTTTATATATAATCAATTACTCTCCCTACTTATTCCCTTGGACCTACCACTTAATCTTATTTATACTGTTGTGGTATTGTGCCTTGTTGTCAGATATTGCATGATCAGTTTTCAGCATATATTTACCAACAAAGCTTTCTCTGATCAAATTTTTCTTGAGCACAAGTCCTCAGAAGATACTGCCAGTAATAAATGCTGTACTTCCAGTTAGATTAGTTTTGTACAGTATGTAACACTGAGTTTATTTTGACTAGAAAAGTAATTTTTCCAGAATTTTCAGTTTCAGTGTCTTATTCATCAAACTCATGCTAACAAGAGGGGAAAAATAATGAGTAAATCTAGACGTATCTTCATTGTCACACATTTCTGCTAATCAAGGTAATCCTCTAGATAAGCTAGACAATAAGAATGGGCACAATTACTTTGTTCACTACTAATTTTAAACAGTGAGATGTCAGTACAGATGGTATCATGTCAATTTTTCATCCCAGTTCCTGCATGAACAACTTAATCGTGCTAGCTTTTCTACTTCCATTTTTTTATAATTTTCGCTAGAATTCAAACATCTGCAGTCCATATAAATAAAATGAATCATTGATATGGAGACAAACTTTGATTTCTCTAGTTGTTAAGTTGTTAATTGCCTTGCTATTTCCCTATGGAATCACTATTAAAAACACGTATGTGCTTTTCTTTTTAACAGGGTTTTCTTAATTTCATTGAAACACTCTCTGCAGTTAACACTCATAAAACTAATTTAGATTCAGTTCTTAACAAAAAGAAAAACTTTTTTCCATAAAGAGAAAGGTCTTTTTCTATTATTTATTAATATTAGCCGATTTGTAATGAGCGGGAATCTTTTTTGACATCCCAGTTCAAGTGGTGAGTTTGATTCCTACTTTGATAATCACTAGCAGTTTCAAACATGTTAAAATTTTAATAGATAGAGAGAACTAGAGGAACTCTGAAGTCAGAAGCAAAGCAAGTAGAAAATAGAAATCCAATCTCACTTAGATGCTCTTCTCTTATACAATTTATAAATTTGCTCATGAAAAACTGACACAAGTTTGCCAGAACAGGAAGAAGTCTATAAAAAAAAAAAATCACTTGTAGCATCTACTCAAAAACTTTGAAAAGGGCATCATTTTTTAAACAAATGTTTTACTGAAAATATATTACATCTATTATATTTACAGGAAAAAATATTTTAAAATCAATATTTATAACAGTTTTAATATTTATGGTACCAAGATTTTGTGAGCTGAAAGTCAAACAATTTAAATTATATTCAGTCTTGGAATATTAAATACATAGGAAGATTTGTAGTGAGCTTTCAGATTTTTATGCACAGTTCCAAGTATGAAATTGATGTAAAATCAGTATGATGATTGACATTTGTTGTTCCACAACATTTAGCTATGTTTCATCTTATTTGGGTGTTACACCTAAAAGCAAGGCTGAAAAGCATGTAGAGGATATTAAATGGTTACTATCACTTCTATCTGTGGAGAATATTAAATAAAAAGAAAGTAAATAAAATTGTTTTGCAACCCATTTATATTAAACAATTCTAATTTTCTCACCTTGGTGGTACCTTGATGAAATACAATTCAAAAATGATAGTTCATGAAACTTGATAAAGTGCTTTGATTTTGTTCTGTGTGGTTGTTGGTTAGAATCCATACACCCAAATCAAGAAGCACCATCATCTTTGTTACCATTCTGAACAAAGACAATTCCTAGGTAACCTCTTAAATCAGATTGAGACATTGCAAAGTATTTTTCTTTTTCCTGTCCTGCAGTTCTTTTGTAGCTAGACAAAGATCTTTCTCTTCGGATATCAATATAGCATCTTTGAGGGTGATTGCATTTTATCAAAAAGTAATTAAAATAAGAAACAGCAAACTGCATGCTTAACAAAGAAGGGAATAAATGTTTTAACAATGATTTACATTTTTCATGTATATTTTAGCTAGAATAATCCCAAAGAAGTTTAAATTATGCTTTTTAACATCCTAGGATTTGCACACTAATGCATTGATTATGATTCCATAACTGAAGGCTAGAATTTATCCTCTTCTTTATATAATAATTATACTGTGTGCCATCCCTAATCTTACACAATTTGTTCTTAGACTAGAAAATGAGAAAATGTATTTGAAATGGATTTTAAAAAATATTTTTGTAAACCTCAGATTTTCCATTACTGTCAGTAATAGATTGTATTTTAAAAATTTCAATTAAACTAAGCTATTAAATTGGTTATTGGTTTGTTTATTATGCTTTTGTTTAGCACAGAGCAGTTCTTCAAGGCATTTTTAGGAGGTTGACCTTGTGATATTAGAAGATGTGTTTCCATTCTAATTTCATGCTGCAATATTAGAGTGGATTGAGTCAATGTGGGGAAGAATTCTTACTGTTTGAGGACAACAATTAAAAGAACATTTACCATTAGGAAGTTTTTCCTAACATTTAACTTAAATGTACTTTGCAGCAGTTCAAGTCCATTACTTTCCATCTCTAGAAGTGGAACAGTTTATTTCATTTTTTGTGCAATGGCTTTTGCTATGCCTTAAGGCCATTATGTACATCCTTTAACAAAGTTATTTCAGCTATTTATAGGAACTCTGCCTTTTTTGTCTCTTTCTTTGCAGTTCCTTCAACAGGTCCACAGAGTACTCCAGTTGTGGCTTTCCTGTTTCTGGTGGATTCACTTGAGTACCCTATAGGTAATATTTCTCTTAACAATTAGGTTGAAAACTGCGTTGATTGATTTGGTTTGGTTTGGGTCAGCAGAACTATCTGTTAAAATGGTTCCAACAGGCCATAAAGGATTAGAGACATGAGGCACAGAAATGAAAAATGGAAGCAGGAATAACCATGTAAAAAATAAAAAGTCAAACTTGCTTTAAAAGAGGGCAAACAACCTGCACACTTCTCCTTAAAAAAAAAAACAAACCCACAAAAAAATCCCCAAAACAAACAACAAAAAAACCCAAAACAAAACACCAAACAAACAAACAAAACCAACCAACCAAATAAAACCCCCACAAAACCACTAACAAACAAACTTCTATTTATTTGGTATTTGCGGCTATTTTTAAATACCAGGTATGAGATATAAGATTTGATAATTATATTGTGTCTAATGTTTAACCAGTAAGAAATGATAAACCTCAGTGTTTATTCTGCGTATTTTTTCATAATTTATTGTTCTCCATTCTTGTCCAAGTTCACAGTGTTGCACCTGTCCCTACTGCTCCTTTGTCTCATTTCTTTCTGACAATTTTTCCAGCTTGTCCACATCCTTTTGAATTTTAAACCTCATATATTTTAATTTCCCTAAATGACATTAGGTACCTGCTATCTGCAAATCCCCATCTCCTCGGTCCTAAATGAAAATACTGAACAAAACTACACATCCTCTTTGGAAGTGATCCATTGATAATTGGACCTATAATACGCTTTTTCAGTTTTACAACAGTGAATGAAAACATACAAAAAATTGTTCATTTAAGTACAGTCAGCCTATTTGCTTGCAAAGTTTATGTTTGCCACAACATGATTGCCAGTTTCTGAGGTCTTTAGCCAAACCTGTGGTGCACAGCTGAATCCGATGGTTATATAATGTGTTATGTTTTCATTTCAGAATAAAGGTATAGGTTTCACCTTTCACATAACTCTACAATAACTTTTATTGCAAATAAGATGGCTTTTCTCCAACAGTGAATCAGAACTATATAGACATTTAGGAATGGAAGAGGAAACAAAGAAAAAAATTAGCATCTTTATTTTGTTTGAATCAGTAGGAGATTCTAGTACATAGAATGCTGTTGTTTAAAGAGATGTTTAGAAATTTATTTTCTTTATATTTTTCACATATTTATGCTCTACATGATGTACTCCCTCCCTATATAACCCACAGAGCTCCAATACATACTACATTCTTGGGGAAAAATGAAGCAAGCTTTGCTGGCTGAAAATCAGTTAAGGAAAAGAAGTCAAGAATCATGTGACAATATCAGTCAAAATACTTTAATACATCCTCTATGAACAATAACATTTTTACTACATGTAAAATTAATGCACTATCACTGAGCTCCACTTCCTTTAGAAGAAGTCTATTTTCTATTGAGAATAATAAAATAAATTCAATAAGACTTATCATAGATTATTTGAAAAATAATTACCTGTCCTCCACAAGTGTAAACATTTAGCCCAATTAATATTATTTGAACTTGAACCAATGATGGAATGATTTTGTTTGGTTTTCATTACTGACATTCCTTTTAACTGTCTTTTTTGTTGAATAATTCATTGTATATGACATTCCAATTAGTAAACAATAAATTCAGTCCAAGAGAGAAAAGTAAATTACATTTTCTCTGCCATACACATCTCTTTTCAAACCACCAATAAGTCATCACTTAAGACATTGCTCTGGCAATGATTCTACAGGATGATGGATCACAGAGCTAATCTGAATGAATAAATTCCAGTCATTTTTTCAATACATGGAATCCAACTTTGTTCAAAACCCACACTTTTGAATTAGCAACTGACAGAATGAATGCAAATGCATAAAATCACTTACAAAAAAGTGTTTTTCTAAATTCAACTGAATTACGTAGGAAAATACAGCTGAGAAGCTGGCTAGATAAATAGATCACAAATCCACATCAGTATGTTTTGGTTGTTATACCAGTTTACAACTTTCTCAGATCATTCTAAACCTTTTAAAACGCTTTCTAGATGCAATAAAAACTTATTTCACCTCCTAAACCAGCTTTGGTTCAATCACTGGTTTAATTTGAAAAGGTATATTTTATCATAATAATGTTTTTTACACTATCTCTATGTACTAAAATAAGGCCTTCATCTAAGTTACCTCTTAGCTATTGCAGTTGCAAATAGCATAATTATGTCACAATTCAGTGTGTTTGTAATGATAAGACTCATCCCAGTGGGAACTAATGTACTACCTGGATGTCTTTCTGGATGAGGAACAATGGGGAAATAGGATGGACCATGCGCAAGGAAGAGATCCCACAACCCTCACATATGAACAACATTTCTGCCTTCAAGCTCTCTTTCCTACTTCTCCTTGTTCCTCTAAACCTACCAATCTATAGTGCCATTTTATCTCATCATTTCTCTGCCAGGTAGACCTTAGGGGAAAAAACTACTGCATTTTTTCCTGCACTCTCTCTGCGGTGAGCTCACCGTCTTTGAATATTAGGAGGGATAGCACTGAAAACATAGGATAAGACAAACTCCCTTCATTTGCCTTGAGAAAGCTTGTCTCCAGCCATCAGATACAGACTGCTGTGGATGATATTGCTCTGACAACTTGAAACATTGACCTGTGTTTCTATAGTCAAAACAATTTGGAAAACCAAACTCACATTTTCCTTAGTTCAGTGCAATAAAGATATCTCCACATTTCAGGCAGATTCTTATACCATCTTTTTAAAAAATACTATTTTTTTCTTCTGATAGGTGAAGCTACATTTAACTTTGGACCTTTTTAAAGTGAATCAATTGCTTCTAATTTTGGCTGAGAAACTGGATATGGGCTGGACTCAAAGTTGCTAGGAAGGCTTAAACTGCTGTGCCTCATATCACAGTTGCAACATGGCCCTGCCAGCCAGAGCAGTGCTACTCAGTCACATCAATCTCTGCAACTTCAATTACCTCCTTGATAGTATAGTTAGTTTTACGAGGCCTGACATGTATGACTTTAAGACCATTGATATTTTGTTCTCCTCCTTCATTTCTGCTTCATTTAATTTAGGATGGATTTGTTCCAGTCCTTTTTTACAGAAAATGTATAAAAAATGTCTGGAAAATTGCAATTCTGGCACCACACTTCGCTAGTCAGAGGTATTGGGTGAAAAAAGGAGTCATATACAGTCTATATATACGACTATGCTTTCCCCAATCATGCCAGTGTTTCTGACCAGGCAGGCACCTACTGAAGAGTTTATTTCTTAACATACCAAGGGAAAAGGAAGCACCACCTTCTATTAAGTAATTAATTTTATTTAGACTGAATTGAAACATCAGAACTTCCAGTAAGTTCTGGGTTGTTAAAGGTTACAAAAGATTTAATTTTACCAAGCAGAAAGAAAAGAGACTCAAGTGAACTGTTTTCAATGCTAATTTGGAATTAAAAGGTAGAAGTTATACCCTACACAGTCACGGCTCTGCCTTGAGTGTATTCCCAGCTCTTTCTCTGCTTTATTCCCTGTTGAATTGGATGGAATAGCATCATTGAGAAGTTGGAAAAAAAAAGATAAGGAATATGTACAAACTGATAGGCACCTTAGTTAAACTTTATATGAACTAATTTTATTTAAAAGTTGCATTTTCATTTATTTTTTTCCACATCATTCAATTTGCATTATAGCAAACTTCTTTTTAATGCAAATTAGGTGAAAAATGCTTTCTGCTTTAACATTAAATCCCTTGACTCTGCTCATCTTCATCATGACTTTATCCTGTTGAAAAAAGCTCTGCACACTACATTATTTCTTAATTATCCCACATTGCATTTTCATTGACAATCAAAAACTCCAAACTGCTGACATTAACTTACTAATAAACTCAAAACCTCTTCTGCACGCTATGGGAGGAACAACATTCAAATCAAATGAGCATTATTGCTTATGTATTGTGGTCATATTTTAGTACTCTGAAAAAAAATAATCCCAAACCCAAATAATGAAAACCCAAACTTTAAATGTTAGTAATTTCTTGTTCTTATACTTTTCAGAAAAATATAGGATGCCTCCAAATACAAGACTCAAAAAGAACCATGGGTCCAGTTGAAGTCAATGAAGTACTATCAAGAATAGAATACTGAGAGATCAAGCCTCTCAACAAAGACATTAATCCTTTAAAATAGAGAGTACTGCTAGTTTTTTAAGGATTAGATGACACATCAGCAATATAAAAATATCTATTTCCTTAAAAATTTTATGGTGTATATGTATTCATACCGGAACAAAATAAATATTTCAAGTTTCTCAATTTATTAAACAGTGTTTACAAACAATGGTGTTGTAATATTAAAATGTATTAATTTATTATATGATCAAATATAAGACTGAGCTATGCTACTGACTTACCTAAAAGTAAGTTAGTTTGGTCATGGTTTTAAAATTTTGACATTAATATAAAAAAACCATATCATTCAAAACTAGTCTTGGTTAAAACTCAATTTCCTAAAACAACCCATTTACATGCATTATGTTCAAAGAATGCATTATGTTTTACATATGGGTAAGGGAAATTTTATTATGCAAGAGTCTGTTTATTAATCACCAGGGTAAATATATGTGTCACTCATACAAAGTTAAAAAAGTTTTCAGATAAATTTGACTGGCTTTGTATCCTACTGTTTGTCACTTTCATAACTTAAATTCAATAACAGCAAAAATAGGTTGCATTTTTGCCATGATTAAATGTGTTACTAAAGTAACTATATATATTTAAAAAAAAAAAAAAAAAAAACAAAAAACGACCATTCATGATTTTCCTTCCCTTCAAATTAACACTAATACTAATTTTCTTCATGGGTAAATCTGTTTATTCTGTGGTAGTCTCATAAGTTATTTCACAAAGACCACAAGCATTAATCATATGCTTTACTCCAGTTAAATGTTAGAAACATTGCTTAGAGATCAGAAATGAACACATACTGTGTAAAGTTACACAGTCTGTAAGAATTAATCCTTTACATTTTTTCCCCTTTAGCTGAACACCTGCAAATGTTGCTGATATGGTCAGAGTAAAACAGAGATTTTGAAATTATAGATTTTGTCATTGAGGTATTTTTGCTATTTGCACCCAATTAATTAGTAATAGATGTGGAAGCAGCATTCTGACCTAGTTATAAATCTCTGAGGGTACATGTATATTTATAGAATTCCACATTGGACTAGATCATTAGACAGTGTGCAATAAATGAACTTTAAATGATTTAGTGGTGTTAGTTTCTTGTCAACTTTCACAAACACCTCTACTGAACAGAAATATTTATACCACAAGCACCAAAAGTTAAGTACAACTATCCTACAACATGCCCTGGTTTTAAATTTTGCACACCTTATTGACATTTTGAACTTGCAGCTCAATATGCTATCTAGTGCACTTTTACCTGTGATGAGACTACTATTGATCCACACAACATCTAAAGCTGTTCTGATCTTTAAAAAGTCTTTTTATTTACTTTTCCTTTTTTAACATATATTAAATCCTTTTGTACTGTCTGATGCACTAAACTCACCTAACTATAACACCAGTCTTAGGATGGATAATGCTTTTCAGCTATACTAACTGTTTAAATATATGAACCCAGCTGGTGTTCCTCCCTTATTGCTTTATGGTGCTTTCTTGTGGATTTTTCTCTGATAATATCTCATCCTTACATATCAGAAAGGAACCTGAACATTAATCACAAGACTACAGAGAAAGATGCCTCCTTGTTAGAAGCCTATGAATTTTTACAAAGGTAAATCTCTCCAGCTGAATTGAATATCTACATGCATATCTATACAATTTTCTCTTGTAAACACCTGCAAACAGTTGAGTTTAATTAAACTGCAGCTGTTGCTGCTGAGAACACAGATTTACCAACAAATATGCCAACTTTACATTGTCTTTCACTGTGCATTTTTTAAATCCCAATTATCTGTTAATGTTTTTCTTTAATGGTAGACACATTTTGAAATATGGACTGTGTAATTAAAGGCTAAAAATCAAAGTGCTGTCTAAAGTGGTGGGCATGTGATGCAAGTAATGGTGCTCCCTAGATGAAGACCTTGGAGAGTAATGTATATGCAAATAGTATCTGTTTACTGCGCACCTCGAAAGCCAAATTGCTCATCAGTAGACATTTGGGAAAATGAAGAATATTCAAAGATAATGTAATGCAAGCCCATGAGTAATATGCCATCTTGCAATAGGATAAACTAGCAATTGGGCCATTTCCTAATATGAGGAAGAATACAGAAAGAAGAAATGAAACAGAATAAAGGGCAATACTGATGCAGGAGACAAAATGTAATAGAAATTTATTCACTTTTCTATTGTGCAAACAATAAGTTAAAGCCAGCTTGTGTGTATTGACAGTCAAGGACCATCAGTAAACAACAAAATGTAAAGCTACTTCCAACCATTCATGATCTACAGTTACCTCTCTCAGAAGTCTTACTGCTGATAAACTAACCAAAAGAAAATTCCCCATCAGCTGTTCCATTTAATTGGCAGTAATCAAAAGCTATTTCATAACCTATATTTCCAAATTATCCCACTTGGAAATCACCACATTGTTGCACTTGGTGGAAAATGATTAAGCAGCCCAGATAGTTTCTTTAAGCAATGTTGATAAATTATAATTCTTCAAACATAGTAACGTGTACAATGGAGATGTGAAATGTCCAAAACAATCAGAAACTGCTAATACATGGACTGGGAAGCTACACAGTAGCTGAGAAGCAGTGGAATTTAGAACCTCAAAAATTTGTTTTGAGTTTTTTCTAGTAAGAAACTCTGTTTTGGATACCTTTCAATGGATACACATATATAATAAATTGATATATGCAAATATATTGCTACCTCAAGAAATTCATATAACAACACATAAAAAAACCCCCACAAACAAACAAAAACCAAACCAACAAACAAAAACCCAACCAATCAAACAAACAAAAAACCAAAAAACAAACAAACAAAAAACCAGTATTATTTACAACAGAAACACAGAACTATGTTTCTCACTATATTTTATCAGAATTGGTAGGTTATATGAGAAAAAAAAAAATTTGTGTGCACTAATTTCTGTGGCAGGCTCTCTCTTGCCACTTTATAAAGATATACTACTGCTTCACAGATATATCTGTAAAAGTAAACTGTATAGTTAGTACCTTACAATAAGTCCTTCATATCAATTCATACCATCTACCATGGAGTGTATTTTCATCAAACTATGTATGTATCTCTCTGGTACTTAGGGAAAAGAACATGTTTGTAATTAGCATCAGATAAAAGGAGCCTATTCGAGAAAGTAATGATAGATCAGCATAATCTATTATACTTAAAACAGTATTTATGACTGCTGCAAGAGCTGCTGGTTAACATAAATTAATGCTTTGTTTCTTCTAGCAATCTGTCAGATGCACAGATGTCAGATCCACAGGCTGTCTGAGGAACAGTATGGGAACTCAAATTTCAGAGTGCAGTTTCCTAATCCCCGTAATGCTGCCGTTGTTCCCTTCACTGAAAAGAGGCAGAACAAGAGGTGTGTTTTAGCCAGTGTGATGGAGCAAAAGATCATTACTAGGAAGTTTCCCTACACTTGTAAAATTACTCAAGCCCAAATGGGGATTCTTTAAAAAACATCTTACTGCTGGGCTAGAGGTTAAGTTTCTTGTGGATATTCAGGGGTGGCTGGTTTTCCAGACGGAGCGAGCACCTCACAAATTGCATTTGAAGCTTTCCTCTGCTAACACATTTGCCTGAGCCAGAGTTAGCATTCTTCATATACAAAACACCCTATTTCTGTACTTGCCTTTCCCTGAAGTCTTTCAAAATCATATTTCTGTCTCTCTGGGGGGTGTCATAACCACTGGACTACAGGCAGGTGTAGTCAGATGTTGGCATCTGACATCCCTCTGCATAAGGGATTTTGAGATTCACTACTGCAGTCAGGGAGAGATGGTCTAATTTAAGAGCTACATCACTCCCTGAAGGAGTGATTGTCCCAGAACTGTAATGGGAAATATATAATCAGTTCAATTAAGGTGCAGTTCTCAAGAAAGGACAGAGGAAAATTTAACCTTCATTGCAGTGAGAAAGAAACCAAATAAAATTCTTCCCTATAGTCAATGCCTGTCTGCAGGATGAGGCTACTGCATGCTAGGAGAGAGTTCAGAATCAGGTATGAGCTGCAGGATGAAGAGTGCTTTTCTGAAGATATGAAAAAAAAAAAACCACACACACACACACACACAAAACAAACAAACAAACAAACAAACAAACAATTTTAAAAAACAAACAAACAAAAACAAAAACCAAACCAAACCAAACCAAAAAACCAAACAAACAAACAAAAAAAACCAAACAAACATAAAAAAACTCCAAAAGCAGAAAATCTGTGTCTTGGAACTTTGAATAATGCAAACAGAAGCATGAGGACTTAAACATTTATAGGGTTAAATGTTAATCAACTATGATTTCCCAGTGACTTCCTCTTAATTCNATATTTTTATTATATTTATTTATATACAATATCTTTCTATATTTTTATTTTATTATATTTATTTATACATAGTATAGATATTTTAAAATTTCCAGAAATGTCAACATTTACATACACAGATACATTTCTATAATTTTGCTTTCTGATTTAGAATCATAGAATATCCTGAGTTGGAAGGAATCCAACAAAATCTAACTCCCAGCCCTGTGAAGGACAGCCCTAAGAATCACACCGTGTGCCTAAGAGTATTGGGACAACTTCTCTTGAACTCTGGCAAGCTTGGGACCATGACCGCTTCCCTGCAGAGCCTGTCCCAGTGCCCAACCACTCTCTGTGTGAAGAAACTTTTCCTAATATCCAACCTAAACCTTCCTTGACACAGCTTCAGGCCATTCCCTCAGGTTCTGTCACTGGTCACCACCTCCCCTTGTGATGAAGCTGTAGAACATTGTGAGGTTTTCCTTCAGTTTTCTGTTCTTCACATTGAAAATGCCAAATGACCTTGGCTGCTCCTGGTATGTCTTTCTATCTAAGCCCTTCATCATTTTCATAGCCCTCATTTGGACACTTTCTAAAAGCTTTATATATTTATTATATTATGGTCCCTAAAACACACAGTACTTGAGGTGAGGCTGCACCAAACTGTTTGAGCACCTGTTTGCCTTTAAGCACCAACTATTCTTCGAGACCATACAGCCAACTGCTTAATCCTCCCTGGAGCCAGTAGAAACTCTGCACACGCCTAGATACTTTTGGGTACAGTTTTGAGATTATATAATTCCTTTAGTGCTTTGCAAAATTAGGGACTCGAAATAATTATTACCTCAGTGCTCAGAGTAGCACTGCTTAGTATGCTCAAGGGGGTAAGACATCACTGTTCCTACAAGCACTTTGTCCTTTGAGGTTTTCTCTTGCTCTTCTCGGTGATTTAGCTCTCCAGTGCTGTCTGCTGGAGCACGTTCTGTGGTTCTTATTAGAATCCCCTTTCCCTTTATCTCAGGGACAAAGTCTCAAAGGATAGATTTTTTTTTTTTTTAGCCTAAATACTCCAAATCGGGAGTCTTCACTTTGTTTAAGCTTGATTTGCACAGCAAAAATGATTAAATTGGTTCCTACCTAATGAACCTGTTTGGCATTTTGAGGGTTTTATGTATGTTAATTCAATACACATTTTAGATGAAGTAACCTTTTATCTGCAAATGGTATTAACCAAATACTTTAGTAAGGGTAGACTATAAAATAATATTAGAAAATAGATTAGCTGGTCATTCTCAGCTTTTCACACCTGATTTTACCCTCTCATTCTTTGATCTATTATAATTTACATAATAAGCCAAGCTCACAGAGGGTTTTTTGGTGGGTTGTTTTGGGGTTTTTTTGTTTGTTTGTTTGTTTGGGGTTTGGTTTGGTTTGGTTTTTTTTGTTTTGGTTTGGTTTTGGTTTTTTGTTTTTTTTCCTGAACACTAGACATTTCAAGTTTTACATATTTTACATCTAGCTTTTGCTAGCTGGGGAGCTCATTAGCAGTTACTTCTTGTAGTGAATAAAATGCCACCTGAGAGTATAAGAACTCCCTAATTCACAAGTTCACATTCTTTTAAGAGGTCGCTTAACCTTTAAGTCAACTGCAGCATATTAAAATTAAGCTCTTTTCAGCAGATAACAGATTATTCAGTTGTATTGGAATTTCCAGGTTATGCAGTTGCATTGGAATGTAACTGTTTAAAATATTGCCAGACATGAACTTGCAATAGTTAAAAGTCTGCGCATATGCTTCAAAACATAAGAGTGAGATGTGTTTTGAATGAGATGTAATCTTTGAACGGAAATATGTCATCATTGTTTTGACTACTGTAACACAAATAATCAGCGTAATATCTGGAATTAATAATAGTATTTAAGACAGCAAAAGAAATGAGCAGGAATTGCTTTTGTTTTTAATTCACAAATATAATTTGTGAAAGGTGGCAGACTGACAAGTCTGGGAACTTAAAAGCAGAACAACTAATGGAAACGCAGGTTCTCTAAATCACTGAATACATCCTTGTGAACAATTTCTTTGGCAGAGCAAAAAGCCCAAGGTTTGAAGTTTTCCTGCAAGTTAGGAATGATTGATAATATTGGTTTCAAGTTCTTGACAGAAGCATTTGGCAAACTTTTTCTTTTAATGTGCAAATTTCTGTCTATGAAAAAGTTGTGTGTACTAGGTACTTGAGTTAATTTGTGTTTTGGGAAACTCTGTATAATAGAAAAACTTGTTCTATTTGCTTGACTAGTCCTCTGACATCCAACAGAAGTATTTTGTATTTTAATTGTTAAAAATACTGCCACTAGAATTTAATTGAGCTTTTACTCTTGCTAAGCATTTTGTCTCACCATCATGTCAATGGGAAGAATTCTACTATCCCCATATATTTGAAAATTACATGATTGTATTATTTTTGGGGTTATTGTTTTTTGTTTTTTTAATTATGTGACTTGTGATTACTTAGCTGTTTTCCAAAATTAAGCTGTATTGTCACATTGCTTGTCTTGGAAGTGAAGCAATGAACTAGTGCTATGAAAGAGAAATCAATAAGTCTGATGTAAACTCGCACAAAGAGGTTCAAACCATCACATAGAAACCTTTCATTTCAAGACTTTACTACTCGTAAAATTAAATTTGAAACCAGTGCACTTCAAAAGAATTGTATGACAGCCATTTCCACAATGGTTTCCAAACCTATGTTTTGGTTTGCAATTTAATCGCATTCAAACCAATGACAATGGTGACCTGCAATGTCAAAAACCTGTCTTCTGAGAAGCTGTGCAGGTAATATCTATGGTAGATATCACAAGATTTTCAGACAAAAGGGAATAAATGTATCTAACCTTTGTGAACACCTTATTTCTCATGGGAAAATTTGCAATAGAATCCAGAAATAGATGGCATTAGTGAATTTTGACTGTGATATAATTTTAAACCAAGTCTGAAGTACTCTGAATACCTTTTACATTTTCTTTCAATACTTTCATTGCATCAGACAGTTAAAACAACATGCTTCAGTGAAGCACTTAATGATGGTGATCAACTCTTTTGTGCTGTATTTCTTTTTTTAAAAATTATATAGCATAGCAACAGAAGTGAACATTTTTCCTAAGCCTTGTGAGAATGTTTTCACTTATGTTGTCCAAAAGTTTCTGATTTTTACCTGAAATAAAAACTAAGCTATTGACAATAGCACTTAAAATCTTGATTTCTGAATCAGTTTTCATTCGCTGTACTTTAATAATAAATGTAAATGACTGTCACTGCATTAGTCTTGTGAGAGGAATTTGATCAGATTTCACACCTATAAATTTGGTGTCATTGCTCCCTTCAAACTAATATCAACTTTGTGACATTGAAAAACATTATACTAATGCAGCATTATTTATTACACCCATTAATCTTTAAAAAAAATATAAATTGATTTTAGAGAGAAATTTAGAGGTTTTTTTTCACTTAAGCATTCTTAGTATTTAGATACAGCTTTACATTATCCATGCACTTGAAAACTGAGCAAAGCGGTCGCCTTGGTATTATTTCAGGGGAAGTAACTAAATTGAATAAAGCTACTGCAAAATATCATCATAGATAGAAATAAAATTTTTGCTTACCAGTGAATGTATACATTTAGGAAAAACTAGCAAAGATGATGAGATTACTTCTGTGTTAAGAGACTCATGACTTTTATTCATTCCAAAAAAGAACAGTTCTGATTACTTGCTGAGAACTGAAATAGGACATGTGAGAAAGGGAAGCAAGTTGTGGGCCTCTTGGATGCAAATCTCTCTACCTCATCATTTGATGGTATTACAAAGCAACTGGGGAACTAGAAATCAACAAACTGGCAGTCTTTGGCAGTCTTAGTTACATGTTTCCTTAAGCATACTGTGTCTCAATGGACTTATAAAAAGAAAACAACTAATACAGAAATTATTCACTAGAAAAAGTACTTAAACCAAGAATCTAACTGCAGACTTAGAAGGCAAGAGAGCAGGCTGCCTCCTCAGAGCAGTAAAAAGAGTGAGGAAGGGTGAAAATTCGGGTTGCATCAAGTTAGTCCTTACTGAACCGAGCATAGAGTGCTGTTAAAATCACTCAGACCTCATGAGCTCTCCTTAAATTAGTATTTTCATTCAGAATCTCAAAGCAAATTTTCCAGCCATCTCAACTTGCAATTCTCAGTTCACATCTCAGAGTGGCCTTGGAGCACACAAATTGCATCCAATTTAGATGAGACATGATGGGAAGATGCTTTCTGAGAGTTCACCTAACACACTGTAACTGCTAATGGATGATTGGTCCAAAGAGCAGATTAGGGATAGAGTTGGTCCAAAGCAAAACTTCAGAAAAACACCTGCTATGGAAGTTTTTCTCTAAAAAGCTCTTTATGCCTAGACTCTCATGTTGAAATACAGATTCAGTACAGAGGATGGTCATAACTCAGTGTAGCATGGCACCTGTTGCTCATGACTACACTCCCAGATAATGCTATCTCAACTTGTCATGGTGCCTTGTGTGCATGAAGTCTCCTTCCTACAACTTCCCATTCAGCATTTAACAATTCCTGTAGAACATCAAAGGCAAGTGCACAGACGCATCAATTCTTCTCATTACTTTGCGCTTGTTAAGAGCAAAAAATATGCTCGATTACATTCGGTGACTTGAAAAGAATCTCTCCTATGACCCAACCAGAAAATAACATGATTGAGCAGTAAGAAAAATTAAAAACAGTAAACTCAACACACAGAAACATTGAGCTCTCTCCCAAAAATGATAACATAACCACAATATAAGTTAAACCTAAAGCAATATTATGTACACTAAAACAAAATGGTTTTTTTGGATAGTATGTGAATTTAGGTTTTCCATTTTAAGGGAGGTACCAGTCTAAATCTAATGCCATTTTTTCACTCGCATAGCAAAAGTGACATGACAAAAGTCAACTCTACAGACAAGCTACAGGGAGAAACACAATATCTTTTTTTCTATTATTATTTTTTTTTAATACTAAAAGATTAAAATACTTCAACTAATTTTTTATCTTTCCTGACACTTCAAGGTATCAAAAATTACAGTATTTCCATATAAACCTTACAGTGCACAAACATATTCCTGCTTTTGATTACAGAGAGTAATAAACTGTACACTAATACTGTGATTTATTAGTCAGGTTTATAAGAAGGTCAGGTCAACATACTCCATGACAAATAAACTTTCTGTGGAGAAATGTTATGTGGAGAACAGAAGAGAGTCAGTTACAGCAAGACTATTTATGAAGTCATATCAGTAGTTATGAGTCACTTCGTTCAAGTGGGTAAGGCCATATAAACTGTTTCAGAGAAGACAGTTCAGAGATACTCCTTGACTTTACCAAATTAAATGATCTGGTATTGAGCATCAAGCAATACTTTTGCTGTGAAAATGTATCGAGTGTCGCGCATCCCGGCATACATTTTTTTTGGGTTCATAAGATACAAAATTTTTGCTATCTGCTCTGAAAATACATCTATGGATAAGCTGTGTGAAGTATTTTCTGCTCTTATTGTTAACGCATCAAACAGATATAATGGAGGTGGATCAAGAAAGATGAAGTTTCTAAGCTACAGATTCATATATAGAAGTCAGGAATTTACTGTCTGCCTTAGTATATGACCCAGTTGAAAGGTGTGGAAAGTTGTTAAAGTAGCAGAAGTTGTTCAAAATGAACCAAAAATCAAAACCTTAGTTCCTTCTTGGATCTAAGAATCTCAGTTCAGCTAAAGGTTTGCACACCAGTTTATATTTCACTTGCTAGAACCATAAACACAGCACTATATAATGTTAGAATGTATTATTAACAATAGTTAAATTGCCAACATATATCTTAATAACCTCCAAAAAAAATCTTTACTTCTAAAACAACTTTATTGATTTTTCACTTTTCTGTAGATAAATGTTTCACCCGTCTCAATACATCTCCTATTACAATTCACTACATATACATCATATATTTTTGTTACTGTCCTCCAATTCAAAATACAGTCATTACTACTGACACATTAACAAAGGTTGCTTGCAAAAATCTCATTTTACTGCAATTATCACACACATACAGTTATGTGGATCTAGGACAATTGCAGACCAACAAATCATTCCAACTTGTATAAGGTGTAATCTTGCAAAACTGCTGCTGTGATCTTTAGAGAAGATTGATGCTTTGCTCAGTAGGGAAGACCATCAGATACAAAACAGTGAACCTTGCTATGAGGCTTAGCTGGAGTTGCAGGTACATCCAGGAATGCAGACACCTAGAAATGTGAGGGTACTTTAGATGAAGCTGACACCTCACTGCTTGGCCTATGAGACATCAGACTTTAATTATACTTGACCATAAAGCTCTTAAACCTATTTACCTTTCAGATGATCAAAGGGAAAGTGCAGGGTAGAGAATATCGGACCTTTATTATTCCCTGTGTTGGCAAGAAACTACCATCCAAGGTTCTGTTTGTTGGTTTCTCTGCCACTGATTTTCTAGGGGATTTTGAGAAGACAGATAAACTGAACATGACTATTTCAGGTTACACATTCCTGTCTATTTCTTTCCACCATTAACATTTATAAAGCATTCTGTAATCCTGGGTAGGAAAATGCTATAGAAGTACAAGCTAGAATACTGTTTTTATTTCAGGTGGGATTTGTGAGCTTGTGCACTTATAGACCTAATGTCAGCAGTTTATTTCTTCCCTGTAGAGAAACTGTTCTAAGAACTTTTGATATGCAGGTGTTTGACATGCAATATGTATTTCTTCTTTGGTCAAAGAAGAATGTCTCTTCAGTTCCCTCCCTTAGCCTTTACTTTGAGAAGCTTAGGTTAATACAGTATCTCCAGGATCCTTCTAAAAAAGATAACAAATTATCTGTCTTCAAGGTAGCCTAGTGATCATCTAAAAACATCAACTCACTTTTCTTTTTTTTTAGCTTTCACTTCTCAAAAGACTAGTATCCAGTGAGTTTTTAGTTTGAACTTACAATGTTCTTTATAATGTTGGTAAACTCTGAAGAATATATATAAATAATAAATTGTCTAAATATTTTTTATCTACTCTAGTTTAAGGATTAGGTTAGATTCTTTCTAATCAAGTAGAAGCTACTAGAAGCCACCACAAGCACTAGTTCCAGAGAGCAGTGTTTCGATTTTCAAGGAAGCACAGATATGTCCATTTGTTTCTACTCTCAGCAATTCCTTTTCTATGATGGCAACTCCCAACAGTCTTTCCTGCATCTACTGCAGTTGGAATATGGTCTCCCAAGGATATCACATCTACCACTGTAATCCCCTTTAAACCATATCATTCCCTAGTTCTGGTCTGTTTGCACTGTACAAAATCCTTGGTGAAGGAAGAGCCTGCAGCCTTTTCTATTCAATCTTACAGCATTCAGTCTTCATAACTCAATTTTACACAATTGTTTTGAGTTTGGCTTTTTCTTTATTTTGGTGGTGATTTTTTTTTAAGGGGGAAATAAACACATTACAAACCTAAATCTCATAAGATTGGCTTATTCTGTTGTGGCTTATTTCCAAGAATTTTTACCATACTATATAATCATAACACATCTGTTTTGCTCCAAACAGGTGTGAAGTATGGTAACTGAGATGGCATATAAAATGATGATCTTAAAGTGCCAGCACACAGATTTATGCAGTGATATTTAGTTACATTGTACTAACATTGGCTATGATAATAGTGCTGTTCTTCTTATGACTTCAACCTTCAGAATGAGACACTGCAGCTAAAGTTGAAAATTGCTATCAGTACTGATGGTATGGGCCGAAGCACCACAGCAATTTTGAGCATATGAAGTAGAGCTAACAGGTTTCCTCACTCTTTTTTCTATTTTATTTATTTAAAAACAAAAATCTAACTGTCCATTGACTACCTTAAACATCATGGGGATTTCATATGCATGAAGCGTTATGAGTGCAGTCATGGACAGTGAATGAATCAGCTTTGAGAGGTTTTCAGAAGTCAGAGGAATAGCTGGCCATCTCAAGGACACCATTTTCTGTAGGATGTGAGTGCCAACATAGCTTACAGTTATTTTTATCAAGATACTTGATGCATAAAAATTCTCATGTCAGTTTTCATAAAATATAAACAAATAGATACATGGATAAATAGAGTTTTTGCCATCGGAGTAACAGTCCCAATTAGTTGGGGTTATGAATTACTATGACAATGCCAGGTGACTCAATGATACAGTCTAGCGTGCTAACAAATGGAATGAACCACTGATTGCAAAAAAAAGTGAACTAGAGTTTTTGGGTGGGAGGAGGATGTACTTTGGAAGTCAGAAATCAGCACAGCTTACGGTCATATAACATTTTTCTTTTAGACAAATTAAAGACTATTTCTCAAGCACCAACTATAGTTTTCTAAGTAGGATTTATAAAGCAGTAACTTCACTTAATGTAACATGTAATGTTAGAACTGATTTAGTGTAAGAAGACATGCTCCCCAAATACTACCAAAAGTGCTTCAGCCAGCTTTACTTTCTGTTAGTACTTTTTCAAATCTTCCCAGTGCCACACATTTCAGGCTTGAGACACAGCTACCCAGGATACTTTTCAGCACAAGAAGGAAGTTACAACCTTTTCAAATTCTGTATTCACAAAGGGTTTAATGTATTACTGTAATTTTGGTGATCGCAGCCTTTTTTGTTTCTCCCTCATCTGGAAACATTTAACTTCCCTTACTGCACGAATTTCTAAGTCATATTTTATGCTTCTCCTATAACGTACAAAATCAACAATGGGTGGAAAGCATTGCTCTGGAAACTTCCTGATGGTCAGACTGTCATTAGCTAACCTCAAACATGTTTACTCTGTTCTCTGCACTTACATGGTTCCTGAATTAAGATAACAGTGGTCAAACAACCACATAATCGGTAAATTCCTGATGGTAGAAGCACCATTAAAAGCAGAAAAACAACAGCAAACACCACATGTAATCAAAATCAAAGCATTCCTCTGCTTATCTTAGCTATAATATCAACTGCCAAAGTAAACCAATAACAATTTTGAAATCATCAGGCACTAATTAAAAAAAAAAAAGCTCCCTTTCTGCACTTGTCAATAAGTTAATAGCCAGATGTTAGAGTAGGTAGCTTCTGTGGACTCAAGTTCATTACCCTGCCTGTTTCAATCTGACAAAGGGACTTCAGTTTGCCACCCTCCTGAGACCCTGCTGTAACCATTAGGCAATAGCAGAGGCCAAGGTAAATCTTGCACTCCTTCCAACTGACATTATTCCATTTGGTATAAATAATTAAATGAAGAAGGACACGAATTTGACTTTCCCACATGATTGCTCTAACCACCAGGCTATAGAGTCAGTCTCTCTTGCCTTTTTTTTTTCCCCAGCTTAATTAAAATTTAATTGTTTACACACAGTGAAACAGTATTAATAGGAAAGAAATTCTGAGAGATGGAATTCCCTGTAAGCCACTACCTGGGAGACTTCCCTGAGAAATGGGAGTTCTACCACCAAGTCTTACTTTCAAATCAAGGAATAAAACCTGCCTTGCAGGGCAGGCAAGAGACACTTCAAATTTTGAAAAATGAAGCATGACCTCTCAATATTCATTATATTTTTCTAGGAATAGCATGGCTTAGGCACCAAACTGCAGGAGATGGTCACCAATTTCAAAACCTAACTGGAGGAAAGGGAATTGTAGACTCATGGTGAGGCATCACATCTTATTTCAGCACTTCTTTTCACTTCTTTTTCCTGGTTGTCTGTTCAGCTCTTAACCTACTGCATACCTTATCTTCAGGTGCCTAACACAGGACATGATCATAAAGTGTGCAGACACTGAAGCCAGATTGCTTGACTCTAAAGTGGGGTGATGCTTATGAGGCACAGAAACAGGACAGACACAAATATTTGTGATTTATAAATACATCTTCAATGTTTTTGTACTGAAAAATTCTTTGAATTTTCATTTGTTCTCAAATGCATTCTCAAATTAGGTTTGAATCCTGGGGCAGAGGGCAACACCAGTGGAAGTAAAGCTATTTAATGTGATATTTTACTATTTAGATTGATTGTTTTGTGGGGCATTTTAGTTGAGCTGCTACTGTCTGCTGTTCAGGAGTTTTTGAGATGTGGAAAACAAACCCCTGCAAGCTTGCAAACACTTTGTTGTTTGCCCCGTAGGCGCATCTGGCAGAGAGATTGCTGCTGCTGACATGAATTCTCAGGTCTGATCTCACTGCTCCTGGGATGAAACAGTTAAGTAAATCTGATGTGAGGGATCAGGAGTCAGTTTGAAGCACAAGGAGAAATTGTCTTATTTTGTGAAATATTTCTATGAAGTGAGACCAGAAAAGAACCTCACAGGAATCAGATTATATTTTCTACAGCAGGGACAAGTAAGCTGTCTTCCCCCTCCCACCACTTCCATCCTTTTTCTCTTTGACAAGGTCTGTAAATACATAAACTCAACTCAGAAAGCAGTGCAGAGAAGACTCATTATAAAAGGTCAAAAGTTCCACACAACATTTTTGTGTTAATATTATTCACATGCTTTATTTTCTTCAAGCTATTTCCTAAGTGCTCCTTTGAATGTTCTCTCTTCTCATTCTTTCCCCAAGCCAAAAAGCACACAGGTATGTAAAATATAAGAAAAAAAGTCTGCTATCATTTACACAATTTGGAGAGACTGGTGGCCCTGTGAAGAGAAATATAATGTAGTAAGTGCTGGGGTTGGGGCGGGACAAAAAAAAAACAACCAACCAAAACCCAACCAACCAAACAAAAAAAACCAAACCAAAACACCAAACCAAACAAAAAGAGTACATAGATTGTGAGACTTAATCTGATGCTTTTTCTTTAGTTTAACTCTAGCCATCAATTAGTTCACAGGCACACATCCTCAGCATGAAACCCTAATGCAGTAATTTAGGAAGCCTTAGCTTTAACCCTACATATAACATCAGTCCAGTTTCACATGTTCTTCCTCAAATTCTTGTGTATTTTTGAACTTATCAAAGAAAAACCCCAAACCACACCAAAAATCCAACATAAAAGAATATAATTTCTGTATAAAGCTTTCTTGCTCAATCCTTTCAGGCTTGCTGTACTGAAAGAGACCAATCTACTTTTCACATAATTCCAACAGACTTTATGGCAATTGACTGCTATTATATTCTTGTGAGACCTTCCTCTAAACTCAGATCATTCCAGTCTTGTCCAATAAGTCATTCCTCATTTCAGGTGTTTTAAGATCATATCCTCAAAATTGTCCTCAATCTATTCTGTCATTTTACCCACAAATCCTGACTAGAACTGCCTTACTCGAGTTTTTGACTCTCAGAGAAGATTTTCAGGAATCATTTTGAGCTATTCCAAGTCTATGGAAGCTGAATATAAATAATTTGCTGACAGATCATCATTTATTAGACTCTCCCACCTGATCAAAACTGTCCCATTCATTCCAGTTCCAAAGAAGCTTTTTGGTAATCTAGGGAACAGGGAATCCACATTTTCTTCTCTACTAAGTACCCAATGTCTCCCTGTATTTTGCTTTTGCTGTCTAAAAACTCATTCTTAAGAAGAGAATTGGGCCTCCAGTGAAGCAGAAAGATGCCTTCCTTGACATGTCTATTGACCAAAAAAGTGGAGGAAAGTGTCTGCATATCTTGCAGATTTTCTAGATTTAGCTGTAGCTTTTCTGTACAAGCCTGTTTCACCTCACATGCTTTATTTTCCCTACCAAATAGAGAGCTTTAGGAACAACATATCAGAATCTATAAATTTTACTTCTTGTACCTCTTGTCCTATATACCACCTTTTTTGTCTCCCTTTTCAACTGTGGGCTGGATGGCAGAACCCAGAAATGCCCCATCACATTTTCCTGAATATCCCTGTGTTTCTGGCAGAACAACACAGGGCCGCTGGTGGTAAGCCTGAAATACAGCCAGTGCTAACTTAGATGCTTAAAATGCTTTGAGAAAGATTTTTCCAGCCCCTTTCCTGGTTCCACCTCTCCACAGGAACATTTGATTGGGAACCCAACTGCTTGGTGTAATTGCAGACCTAATCTTTTGAAAGAATACAAGACCTGTCCTGCCCTTCTAAACAGTATTAACTTGCCGGACAATACTTTCTACATTTCTCTTAATGGTATGAACCATTTCAACCATCACAGGTAAGGCTAAAGTTTTTCCCACACAGCTTATATTACATTGCCTACTTCTACTTTGCCTACCAGAGGTTGCATACACAGACTAATTACTGCATACAATTACAATACAAATAACTCTGAATTAGTATGAAAATTTAAAAAAAAGCCAATAAGCCTGGCAAACCACCAACACTGAGGAAACAAAAAGTCATTTCACAGTGCTTTTTTTTCTCCTTTTTGCATTTTCCTGTATCTTCCTCTTCTCACCTCAGCCCTCACATCAGTCTCTTGCCTTTCAGCACTCTACACACACACACTATACATTCCTTCAGGGCAGTGCACAATTCCCTTACCTGTTTTGACAAGAAATGCACATAGACTCACATGCCAGAGGCCATGGTTACACAAAAGTCACAGGTCAATAAAGATCACTTACGTTTCCTATGAGCTTTTTTTATCCTCTTTTTTTCCCTCTAGGATCCAGGGCCTCAGAAAGGAAATAAAGAAATGTCAAGGGCCCCTTTGCCAAGTGCTAAACCCCCCCGCCCCCCAAAACACCATTGGATGCCCCCCCCTCAACTTCTTGTTACCTTGCCTTAAGGAAAGTGACCTTTTTCTCTTGGCCTCCTTCACCTTGAAGGAGTTCTTCATGCCTTCAAGAAGTTGGTCACTGACTTATCTCTCTCCCTTGATAACATACAAGAAAGAAAAAGAGATTAGTCAGTATTCTTTTAAAACTATCTTTTACAAGGAAGCCAATAAAATGATCTACATTGTATCACAGCTCAACATATCTGACATCTGTTCTGTAATAAAATTCACTTCATACATATGCTTCTTCAAGCTCATACATATGCTCCCCACAAGCATCCCCCAGCTGGTCTTCTGAGACATTTTGGTAACATATCTATAGCATTATTTTAGATGTATTTAAGTAGGTATTCTGTCTTTTCTCTGTAGCCTGATAACTACTTTAAGCAATTTCACTTGGTAAATATAGTATCCCAAACTACACTAGGACTGCTTGAATATCTCCAGAATTTGCTCATTTTCTCCAGAACTGAGTCACTGGGACAGCGTTCATTGTACTGCTTCAGACTTGGTTTCCATGAACCTGAAAGCAATCACATTCTATTCCCACAAATTCTTGTGATAAATGGAATTATTGTTTAACACATTGAGTATATTATTTAACAAATCTTTAATAGAATAAAACACTAAAAACTGAAGTGGATCAAAAATTAGTTTTGCTGAACCTTTCATTGAAAGGGTTATACATTCCGCATACTTGATATCAGTAATGCAAATCATCAGAAAATGCAGGCAGTACAGTATCTATTCTAATATTTGTTCAGTGACTACAGAAGGTTCATCTTCATTACCATGTTGAACTGGATCAACAATACATTTCTGAAGCAGTCATTCCAGGTTCTCTGGCTATCTGTGATGCAATTTCCTCTTCAGAGCACGACCTTGATTTCTTGAAGAAAAAACAGCACCAAAAGATATACTGCAGAGACATCCCCAATCCATCCCAACTACAAATGAACACAGAAGTAGCCTAACGTAAAAATAAGTGCATAGAGCGTAAAATCCCATCTATTATATGGTAGTTTATATCATTTTGACATGCATACCAGGTGTCCAACATTAAAAATACCAGAAAAGTATCTAATTATAACACATAAAAATATTTGATGAATAAAGATAAATAGGACCAACACAGACTGCTTATTTCTCCTCACATCAAACTCTCAATGTGATAGAAACCAGCTAAAAGTTAACTTGAATACTTCACAGTCTACCACAACACAAAACATTTAACATGGCTGCTACATAAAAGGATTTTCTGAGTGATCTGCAGTGAGGTCTCAGATCAGATTTTCCATCTCCCTGAGAACAGAAATATGTGGTGCAGTCATGACTGTTAGCATGCATCTCTGCTAAACTGCCAAGTTTTCATGGGAATTCATAAGAACTTATTTTTCTAGTATTTGTATAAAGACACATTTGTTACCAAGCAATTGTCTGAGCCTATGAGTCTTCTCCTGTTGGGTCTCTGAACAAGGAGATGACAAATCTATGATACTTCCCAATAGCTCTTGACAAGTTCAGTAGTGCTAGCAGGCAATAGCAGCCTGAGGAGACATCTCTGGGAAGCCGGCTGAGGCATTCATCCAGAGAAAAACCATTTCTTCCAGGAGAAGAAAAACTCTTATTTTGAGAGTGTGTTTTGTTGTCATTACAGCTTGTGTTCCAGTAATGAAATTAAATCCATCACAGTACACCAGGTTTCACAAAGAAGTATTCAAAATTACGAAGGACATGAAACAACTATACAGCGATCTTCTATACCAACATTCAGAAATAAAGAAGTTCTGACAAGTCAGAACACGTGTCTTGAGCACACTGGGTATTTGTTCCATATTGACCCAGGATAATTTCGTAAGAGGGAAAGACTATTTTAATTAAAACAGTCATAATTAAATATTGGAATGCTGCCTTGGCTTGTTGGTCCTATGGTACTTTAGCAAATACAATACCATTTCCTCAATACTGAATGGCTTGTTATCCCAAGTCTATTAGCTGAATTGCAAACTTCCTCAGGTAACTGAAGTCTTGATTATACAGAAGGCAGAATATCTCAGGTTTTTTTTGCCTTATTACAGATACCAAGACTTGAGCAAAGGAAAAAAAAAAAAGGTAAAAACAGGTAAAGAAAAAAAATTAAAGCATTGTGTTTCAGGAGTCATAGAATCATCAGGATTGGAAGAGACTTTTGTGATCATCCAAGTCAAATCATCAACATGACACTATTACTGTAACCCCTAAACTACTAAACCACATCATCCACTGCCAGATTCAGACTCCTCTTAAACACTTTTCAAGGAACAGCAACTTGACAACCTCTCTGGGCAAACTATTCCTGTGTCTAACCACCCTAACAGTGGGAGGAAAAAAAAA
>VXAU01003699.1:131152-159366 GCA_013399695.1 Formicarius rufipectus | reverse complement strand
CCTGTGTTCAACCCCCCTAAAAGGGGGAGGAAAAAAAAAAAAAAAAGAAAAGAATTTAACACCTATTCTGAATCTCCTGTCTCATCTCAAGGCCATTTTCTCCTGTCTTCTCACTGTAAGCACAGTAGAAGACACTCACGCCCACTTCACTACAACCCCCTCTCTGGTAGTCGTAGAAAGTGATGAGGTTCCACCCCCTGCCCTGGAGCCTACTCTTGAGGCTAAACAAATCAGTTCCCTCAGCTGCTCCACATAAAAAATGCTTTCTAGACCTTCCACAAGGCTTGTTGCCCTTCACTTGCCATCTGGATTTAACTCCATTCACCACAACCCTCTGGGCTAAGCCATCCAGCCACTTTTTATCCTTCACAGTCTACACATCCAAGCCACAAGCAGCCAGTTTTTCTAGGAGGAAAGGTTCAAGTCACATTTTATCTTGATTAGTAGTCTCTGCTAAGATCTGAGTCCAGGGGGAAAGCCCATCCAAAACTGCATCACATCCAGCTCTGCAAACTGCTGTCTTGGATTTTAAACACAGATGTAGCATAAGATGGGAACTTCAGTGTGTCCAAAAACATGCAGGGCCAAAAATTATCAAAGTATTAAAGCAGTTTACATTCACTGGGCTTGCAGTTTGATTAAATAAGGTTCTAACACCCACCCATTTGAGATATTTACTTCCTTATTCTGAAGGGAAAAGAAAAAACAGAAAAAACGAGATTGTGAACATGTTTTCTTCAGGGCTGCAGGAACAGGCAGTTAAAGGCTAGGCTTTGGCTTCGAGAACCTAGTCAACTATGCCTATTTCTGCTAAATATAGTTCCCTTTATGCTACCTTAAATCCAGAATAACTCAATTGATTGCAGTGGTGAGCCAATATAAGTGAGGTCATATGTGGGACCAATAGGTCTCTAAACTATCTTTTATTTGAAAGATAAGGACACAATTTCTTAAATTGTTCCCATTCAATTCTGGATCAATTGAAAAAAAAGCCACTTAGTGTTGTTTGTGTATTTTTTGACCAGGGGAAAAGAAAACTGAAATAAGGTAACCCATGTGGAGGTTGTTATTCCTAAAAAACATAATCATTTTTGTGGTACCATCACTAGTAACCTCTGTACAATAAAAGTCTCTAGAGTAACTCTTCACACAAACTCAGTTTTGATTTATAGCACTGTAATAGTTGCACCTTGTTAGAAAGACTTTTACAAGAAAATGAATTTATTTTCAAAGACCCCCATAAATAGACCCATAAGTTACACTGCCTTACAATTTTGTGATTATTTTGCTTCAAGAGATGTGTGAAAAGAAGTCAGAGGGAGGGATTTGCAAGCAACACTGACTATTAAGAGAGTTTTATTTTTTAAGAACGCCAAGGATGCATTAGAATATTGAATTGTAAAATTTACACAGTTAATTGTAAAAGCAATAGTTTCTAAGTCTGTAATTCACATAGCATAATCTTTGGCAGCAATATTTAAGCCAAATATATGTTTTGCCAGGATCAAGATATGAAACTGAACTACTTAGATTAAATTGATCAATCTAATCCCTCCCTGAGAGGCTCACCTGAGAAGTTGCCTTTACTTACTATTCTGAGCATTGTCTTCAGGGGTTTTTTATTTAAGACTGATTGGAATAGACAGAAGTGTACTTAAGAACCCAAAGGGTTATACATTGTTTTAAATGAGAACTGTGTCAAACACTTGCAATCCCTTGATCTTATAATTTTATATTTCATAAGGAAGAGATCCCTTTTGAGAAGGATTTATGTGTCCCAACTTATTTGGAAATGTTTCTTGACAGAACAAATTCTTTGAGGGCGTGAATCAAAACTACAGCTGCTTCCTTAAAAGCTGCCAGTGATAATAGCATCAGAAATTTGATTAAATATGTCCTGTCCAGACACAGTGTGTCCATTTCCACATTCAAAACACATAGAAATTGTCAGTGAAACTTTTATTCCAAGAGTGAGGAATGGACAACTGGGAAGTATAGCAATGCTTTTCAGCTACAGGAGCCCAGCTCTGGAGCTTTCAAAGATGAAAATTCCTCTTGCTTTGTGTAAACTTGAGTGTGCTTCTTCAATTAACATAAGCATAAAACCCTTGCATATTCTAGAATGGTATAAAACAAACCTAACTGCAATTTCATCCAGGAATGGATGGGACAAACATATTCATTTGCTCCAAAACCAGTAATTTATGGTATGGCAAAAAGGGAGAAAGGATTTGTCACAAAAGTGATAAATATGTAACTTGGGATTTTCAGGTGACAATTTGTTTTGGCTCCCTCCTGCTGTACTGTTTTTCAATTTTCAGAAAAGGGTTGCAAAGATCTAGCAGTGATTTATACCTGCCTGGTTTGAAAAAGAAAAATGTTGAAGCCTAAACAGACAGTACTCAACCAGGGCTAATTTTATTCTCTTTTTGGTTTCACAGTAGAGCTCAGTGCTGCATCAGTTTCACCGTGAATCAACTCTTCAGCTATTCCTCAACACTATTGGCAACCACAACAGTACTATCAGGGCTAACACACACATAGCCATTACCCTTCAGTTTTATCTTTTTACCTTGAGTGATTCTATTTACATAAGAAGCAAAAATTTTTGGAAAAAAATTTGCTCTAATTTATATTAATGTGAGACATGGTGAAAGGTATATTTATATGAGGTATTATCATGTTTCCTTGTATTTGTATTTACTTTGTCAGAGTATTACAGACACAGTGGATAATAAAATAGATTAGTACAATAAAAATTTAAATACCAAAATCTAAACATCAACCACAGCTATGGAATCCAGGTCCAGTGGTCTCCATTCTGGGTTGGGCTCATTAAGAATAGATTTATAGGACAGTCTAGGCTTTCTGCTCACACACAGCTACTTGGGAGGGCTTGGACATGCTGCACCTGGTTCACCAAAAACCAAAACAGTTGATTTGCATTGCACTGTGCTGGCTGACCTCAGTGTGCTGCATCATTGTGCTACTAATACTAACTGTGGAACAGCTGTGTAACTGGGACTGCTAGGCTCCTTAGCCCCCTCTCAAGTTAGCGATGGCCAGAAAAACACCCACACCATCTCATGCACCAAAGTGGCTGCCCTAGTCCTTTCTCTTGTCCTCTCCTCTCTCAGAGTTTTTTACTTCTGGGAAGCATTTATGCCCAAGGCTGACTGCCTCTGCCCTAGAAATAATTTTATCTGTGTTAAGGTACCTACTCTGCTCTTCTAAGATAAAAGAAACAAGTATCGAACACACACAGGTAAAAAGTGCCAGTGATCTGAGTAATATTTATAGCACAGGCAACTTCGCTGTAAGTTTTGGCATTAAAAAAAAAAATTTCACACCTTTATTTGATTAGTATTTATTTATAAAGTCAGGAGGATAAAACAGATAGTTATCTTTAGCTATGATGCATGCTCCAGGCTCAGAATCAGCCAGTTGATAAAGCAGTTATTTCTGAACGTGAGGACTATCCAAATTCTACCTTATCTTCAGGATCATAAACCAAATGCACAGTTGTTACACAAATGGAGATTCATTATTCTGACTGAAGCAAACAGGATTAATTGTTTACCAATTCAAAAGTAATCTATTTTTTTGTTATTTACCAATATACTACATTGCTGAGCAAAGAATTATCTTCCCATTGTTTATATGCCTCACTATTTAAGAGGATTATTATTGTAGAATAATCGTTTTGCTTTAATTACCAAGAGGAGTACCACATCATTTTATTAATTTTAGAATTTATGCCAAGATGAAAACAGAATGTAAAACACAAAATCATTTAGTAGTTGACAGCAGTTTTGTTAACAATTCTACAAAATCTTTACTGCAAAAAGAAACACCCCCTAAAAAAACCAAAACCAACAGCTCCCCAAAACAAATAATCAAACCAAAACAAAGAAATCTCAAACAAATTCAACCCAAACAAAAAAAAAAAAGACAACACCCAAGAGGCAGAATATGAACGTATATTTATATATATTCTTTTTTTAAAGTAAGTCAAGCAGTCTCAGCAAACTAAATAAACACACACACTTGTACAGTACATACCTGAGGCACAAAAGGCATACACGCCTTTCCTTGATTACTAAGGAGGCAAAGCAACAAAAGCATGTCCCTGGATTAGCAGCAGGGGCAGCACGCAGCCAGCATTGCCCAGAGCAGGAGCACAGCCAGCCCACACGCAGGGGCTCAGGCAATCCTCAGCAACCTCAAACTCCATGCAGAGCAGCTCCAGCAGCCCTCAGGAAACAACCATGATTAAGTTAATGCTGATTGCCAGCACCTGCTAAAGCAGTTAAGCAAACACACTTGTTTTACTAATCCCTCAACTTATATTTTTCAGGTGGTGGTTTTATTGTCTAGGAAATGGGAGTCTCATCCACACCTGGCTTGGCTCAGGACACTGTCTTCTCCTCTGGTGCTTCTCCTCCAGCTGGTGTCCTGTCCTTGTTGATACATCTATATCACCCACTAAAGAATCAACAGTGACCAAAAGTACACTTTAAACAATCAGGACTAGGGTTAATATGCATATTTATTCAACTTCCAACTAAGTAAGTCCCTATTATTGTTGCTTTTAAAAATAATAAATATCATAATCCGTAAGTAAAAATGAAGCTGCTAACTCAATTGACAGCATCTTATTATTATCCTTCAAAAATTTAATAACTAATGGGCATGGAACCTTGAACAAACCCAAATTTTTTCCTAATTGTTCTCTCTTACACAGGTAGTTTTATCTAAGTCTTCCTCAACCACGAAATGTTTGGAGGGGACTGTAGAATTCAGGATCGATGGCTTGCTTTCTTTGTCTTTCATAGAATTCTGTAGACAACCTGCAAAAGACAGCATTTCAGTGGCTTAGTAAATCCTAGAAGTTCAACTTCTGTTGGCTGACTCTGAGGAATTGATATAAATGCATCTATCTTCAAAAAGAAAAGCATTAAAAAAATGATATTTTTGGATCCCTATTTAGTCACCTTCTGACACTGTCCTTGCCTGTTCTATTATATACACACAGGATACTTTAGGACAAAAATCAAACAATTGACTTTTCTTTTTAATGTTTGGCTTCAACTCAAACCCTGTCAACCTCAAGACGTCCATCAAGCAGGACTGGAATATCTCAGGTTTAAAAAGCAACCACTTAAATGAGGTTAGTGTTAGCTGCTGCAGGCTTTTAAAGCCATTTATACCCTCCACAAAAGCCCAGGTCTCTTTTAAAGTTCACAACAAATTAATTAAGTTGGAAGCAACAAGATTTTTTTTCAAGATAAAAAGATTACTTCTTACAAAATGAGAAATAATGGTGATGAAAAGTCAAATCTCATCAAAACCTCCCAATTACAGTCTTGTACCTCTATTTCCAGAGCCAACTAATATGTACATTCAGCTAAAGATGAAAACCTGATTACGTTTAGTATTTTAAAATGTTAAGAGAAATCTTTACATTACACTGTAAAAACTAAGAATTAAAAAGGATTTTCATTTCATAATATTAGGTCTTTAATTTCCTATTATTGATTGTAAAATGCTCACTGAAATGTAAAACTAAAGTTTGTTTTTTAAGTGGCATTTTCTTCAACTATTACTTGTGCTCATTGATCTACTTTATGGTTTCTTAAGATTGCTGATTTCTAGCATTGATTTCTATGTGTGATATATTAATAAAGAAAAAGAAGTGCTTTTTTCTAATTAAAAAAAAAAAAAAAGAAAAAAATGTGTCATGATCTTTGCAAAGAGAGAGAGGATTTAGAATTGATACTTTGAGATGTCCTAATTTCGATGGTGTAAGTTAAGGTCACCTTCACACTCTGATTCAATTCTTGAAAATATCATATTCTCAGAGAGTTTGTTTAGTGGTAATCAAGCAAACCAAAGGTATAATGAAGAGAACTGAACAAATAATTCACACTGAATAATTTACTCAAACCTCATTTCAAGGTCTAGAGTGTAAATGAACAGATTTCTTGAATTTTATTTATTGAGAAAGAATAATATTTTTATCTATATACACATTTGAACTTTTACTCTAGATGATTTTAAAAAATCAAAGTCATGGAGGTAAACTACAGTTAATTGTACAACTTTTCTGATGCACTAATAAATCAGGAAAAGAGTGAAGTATCCATCATTAAAAGCAGAAAAAAAAAAATCCAGGATATTGGATCTGGCTCCCATAAGGAACTTTAGAAAAAACTTATTGTCTCAACTTCAGACAATTATGCCCATAGTCAAGAACATAATCCTTGAATAAATGAAAAACAGTATTTCACTGATGTGAGGTTTTAATTTGGTACTCTATTGCCACACCTCTCATCTTGAAGGTGTTTGTTTGCTTTCTTCAAAAAATGCATTTATGTTTAGAATAGAATAGAAAATATTTCAGTGTGAAGTGACTTAGTCCAAGTATATTTAAATAACTTCGTGCTGGGGTTGTGGTGTGAAAAAGGGGACACCGTCATCCTCTCATACTGTTGCTAGTATTCAGTTTCTTTAAACACATCATTTTATTATTTTCACTGGTAAGAAGTTTTGACTAACAGTTTTGTTGTGATGCAGAGTTAGTTGTGTGGTTTGTTTGTGTAGCATTTCTAAAAAGACCAAGTTTAAAAAAAAAAAAGGTATTACAACTAAATCCAACATCTGCTATGGCTACCTTCAATATAATGGAGCAAGAAGTGTTACCTGTGTTCCAAACTCGATTTTGAACTGTTCTCAGCTCTCTGCCTCAATATTGCTGTTAGTAAATAGACTAAAGCTATATAAAGCTATGAAAGCGACTTCTACTCACTCATGTAACTGCTGCACAAACTTGGCTTTCTTATGCCACGACGTACAAAACTTAGTATTACAACATTTAAAAATTGTTTTAAAATAGTATTTATTTAACATCGTTGCATCTTTCTCCTACAGAAAATTTTTTGGGTTGTTTAACTCTAGGGAGAGGCAAGGCTTTATTAAAATCGATGGATCTTTTCTGTATGTGTCAAATTGATATCCTGTGATGAGACATTGAGCTATAAATCAACGTTTAACATTCATTGTCTGAAATTCTACAGATAAGGACTAAATTTCTTTATGGTTAAAGGCAACCCCCTCCTTCCAACTTCACATTCTACTTCTTGAATTATATAGAAATTGTTTTCCTAGAATAGTATGAAATGAAAATATCAGCAAATCAGACAACACCTGTATGCATACTTAAACACATGAAAGTAGAGAATATTTTCAAATGACTACAGTTACCTTTCCCCAGTGATAACAAAATAGATGCTAGCATTCAGCTGTGCTAAATACTGTGCTCTATTCAATACAGAACCCCAAAAGATAAGGCTTTTTTCCTTTTTTTTTTTAAAAAAGCCTTTTTAAAAATTGCGTATGTTTTATTTGGCTTAGCACTAGTAGACTAATTATCCAAGCGAAAAAGCAGAGTAATTCCTACAATTAGATTTTAAATTTCTTTTTGGAGGTCTGATTCAATTCTATTCTGAAAATTCGCCTTGTGATATTACACCTTAGCAGTATTATTCAACTTCAGAATAAATCCTGTTGCAGTTTCAGCTTGAGGCCTCTATTAGGAGGCTAGTCTTTTTTAAAAGTACAGGACTAATAATTGTGTAATCTGGGACACATTTCCTGTTGTGTTGCAGAATTTCTGGGCAATCACTTATATCCTTTCAGGCCCAATCTGATGAAATGAGCAATGGAACACTTCCTGTGGGACTCAATCTGCATGTCATTATATATATACCACACATATAAAATGGGGAAAATAAGCACTACCTCTCAAATAAGATGTAAGCATTAATTAAATATTTTAAATTGCTGGAGGATTCTTAACATACAAAATATTATAGGAGTGATTTTAATATTTAATGTGCAATACAGTTTTGGGGTTTCTTTCCTATTTCCCAATCACTTTACAGATAAGAAATCCCTTCAGCTATTCGTAAAGAGATTGCAAATCCACATGATAAAACAAGTAGTTGAATTTGTGGTAGAAGCTGCAAACATTGTGGGTGCTGCCTTCTCTATAATCCTGTTGTCTAATACAAGAAAAATACATAAATCTTGTTAAGCCTGCAGGGACTGTATATTCCCTGTACTTGCTAGAGAAACAAAATGCTGAAGAATAATTACTCATGAAATAGTTTATAAGCAAAATTTTGTGGGGGTTGCTTTGGGGTTTTTTGTGGTTTTTTTGTTTGTTTGTTTGTTTTTAATAATTCAGGGAATATTATTTCAGTTCTATAAAAATCAATCTATTTTTTACTAAAATACATTTTCCTCACACTGTATATTTAGCATGTGTTCTCTGAAGAAGCACATTTGGTTTCACCAAGGTCATGGGCCTAGTAAAGCTATCTTCCCCTCAGGAAAGTTGTTCTCATTTGCTTTTCTACTAAGGTCATAATCATAATCTTTCCTTGGATAAAAAGAGAAATATAGGATACTGTATGCAACACACACACATTTCTTCTTCCTTTATATTCAACTTTTAAAACCATAGTAGGCAGAAACGTATTTAATAACCACAAACTTTATGACATATANATATTTTTTTTTATTTTAAATAAAACTGACAAGTCTCCAGGCAAAGCAGTTCAAGGCTGATTCCTGCAATATAGCACTGTAAGTCTTTCACAAAGATTCCTAAGGCTTATAGTACATTCATGCATCATGGAAAGACTGGTCAAAATAAAATATTGCNTTGTTTGTTTGTTTTTAATAATTCAGGGAATATTATTTCAGTTCTATAAAAATCAATCTATTTTTTACTAAAATACATTTTCCTCACACTGTATATTTAGCATGTGTTCTCTGAAGAAGCACATTTGGTTTCACCAAGGTCATGGGCCTAGTAAAGCTATCTTCCCCTCAGGAAAGTTGTTCTCATTTGCTTTTCTACTAAGGTCATAATCATAATCTTTCCTTGGATAAAAAGAGAAATATAGGATACTGTATGCAACACACACACATTTCTTCTTCCTTTATATTCAACTTTTAAAACCATAGTAGGCAGAAACATATTTAATAACCACAAACTTTATGACATATAAATCATCTGCCATCAAAACAATTAAACTATAAAACAATAAATAAAATGACAAAGAAAGGTATTGTAATTAGATAAAAAAATATTTTTAATCTTCAAACTACACAGTTGCCCTAAATTGGGCCACGGTATTATGGAAAACTTTCCCAGTTCTTTTTTTTTTTTTTTTGGTTCATATATGTTCAGTACTAGTTTGTTAAATTCTGCATGCTTTTGACCTAACTTTGGCTTGGGAGGTAAGGCAGTAGCTGTGGAGCTAAATACATATATGTATGTATATATATAAATATATATTTTTTTNTCAAAATAAAATATTGCTTTAAGCTATGTAAAACCAAAAACCAAAAATATAGTTCCTAAAATGTTGTCACCAAAGTGTGCTCCATGGAGGAATGCTTGAAAAATACCACTGTGCTTTGCCAAATTTGCCTTAATGAGTGCCAACCAATTGAGGTGTGGGCCACAATGACTATACTGTGTATAGGGAAAGACTTTATAACAGTAAAATAATTGAAAATTAGGTCTGTGATTTTCATAGAACTACCCTCTGCTCTGTTGTGCATGTTGTGCATGGCAGTGTAGCTGCAGGGCAGTCAAAGGACCCACGTAAAATGGATGGTGCAGGAAGCGCGGTGTTTTCAAAGACCTTTGCAACTGGATGTCAATTGTAGTTTCATCATTGCCTGGACCTACAGCCATCAAAGCCATTTCAGATGTGTTTTCAGTTCCCAGAAGTGAAGATGAAAATAGTGTCTGACCCAGTACACAGGAGCTGCTTTTGTCACTTGGCACTACTAATGATGGACATGGTAATGAGGCAAAAGAATAAAGTTTCCCACTGCAAGCAAAACGTTTGGTGTGCTTGTCTAATCAATGCATCAACAGCAGCCATTAAAAGAGCCAGAGCCCTCTGAGAACACTCAGATGTGGTATGATATTACCATGCTTGAGAAGGCAAGGACGTGTTTTCTCTTTTCTTTCCAGAGCACAAGGAAAGGAATTTGCAGAAGTTCACTAGGAATAGTTACATGTGTTGCTTTCTCCATCATAACCACTTGTTTTTATCATTTTGCTTTCAGATAGCAGAGGCAAGCCCATCTGGGAGATAGGCAGGGAGACAAACAGGGAAAAAGGGATCCCTGGAGGGTTAGTGATGTTCAAGCAGATGGGGGAGGAAGGAAGAGAGAGAGGGAGCAGATGGGAGGGGGGAAGAGACCAGGAGCAGAACAGATGAGGGGGTGGGAGATGGCTAATTTTGGTTAAAGACAAATGAGGACAAATATGAATTGAATTTGTAATTTACATTTAGAATCTTCTTTTCCCTATAAATGTAACTTTTGTGTTTTACACTAGAGGAAAGTTTGAACAGCCTGCAGAACATGAAAAACAGAGGAAACATCAATGTCACTTGAGCAAGCACTAGAAAGTGAAAGGGTTCTGTAAGAGTTTCTCAACCATGAGTTTTTTTGTCTAAAAAAGTGGAAACTGAAGATTCCCACACAAGGCACGCATTTGGAAATATATGCAGCAGCAAAACAATAAAGAGGAGAGTTGTGCACATGAATAAAGAACATATCTTGAATTTCCTGAATTAAAGAGGAATAATAATAAAATATTAGTTATTTAATTAAATAAAAGTGAATGAATTAAACACAAATCTATCCCTAATAAATAATGAAAAGGTATAACATGTAGAACACTTTCATTGCCTATGGAGCCACCCTTTATATTCTGTCCAGTTCTGTATTTTGAAGTTGCATTTTGTTGTTAACCTTCCTGGCAGGGTGTGCAGGTTGTGAGTGAGGGCTGACTGAGAATGCTGCAGCTGAAAGTTAATTAATGTGTTGGCAAGCTGTCAGCCAGACTTTTGTCTGTTTGCTTTTCGTATAGAACTGAATGAGAATGGATTCCAGAGGTGTCTGAGTACAATTAAGTACCTCACGCTCTAAAGTAAATATTTTATATTACTGCATGCTTTTAGGAATCAGCAAGAATGTATCCATTGATGGTATTTTCCACTGATATCCTTAAATGTAAATAAATGTAAGCAGGTAGAAAAGATGTAGTGTAATTGCATCAGTTTGGTAGAGCACAAAGGACCAGATTCTGTGTTTCATTTAAACACAGAATAAGTCTGTGTGATCCACAAACCTGCTCTGGGCTTGTAGAGGAATATCGGAGATCAGATTCTGGCTCAGATTAATTGGGCCTAATTTAGTTGTTGGTTATATGGCAGCCAAGTCGGTGTTAAAAAAAGATTATCCAATTTATGTTGAAAAAACTGCTAGAAATCTTGGAATATGAAACAGTCTGCACTCAGTAATAAACCTTCACCCACAGTAATGAGTAGGCATGTGACAAAAGGATGGCTAGATTTCAGAGTCCAAAATTAAAGTGAGAAGCCTGCAGTGGGTGCAGCAGGGAAAAAGGGAAAAGGAGAGCTAAAAGGGTGCTGGAGAATAGAAACCCACAGGGACCCTACCTACAGATGGGCTTCACCTACCAACGACAAAGAGCAATTCTTCCATTTGCACGAAAGGTTCTCCAGGTGTCCTCGGTCCTCAGGAGGGAAAGAGCACACAACACCCCAAGCCATGAAAACCAGGGCGATCAAACGTCTTCCCGCTCGTGACTTCTGCACAGACTTTTTCCTTGTTTCTCATAATTTTTCTTTACTAAAAGGAAACACTTCCAGTTCCCCACCAAAGTATAAATCTCCAGTTAGGGCTAGGGCCACTACTGCTGACAATATTTTCACAGGATCAGCCAGCAGGGACTGTTTCCTGGGGCTTTCACAGACCTCAGCCTCTTACATTGATGGCCCCTCACAGGCAACATAGTGCTCCCTTGAGACTTCTGCAGCAGCTGCTCTTGCAGTCCAGGCTCTTTAGTCTATGGATGGCTGAAGAAAGATCTCAGGGTAGATTTTATGTTTTCCCTTACAATGTATTTATATTTTGTGCATAGCCACTTATTCCCCAGGTTATGGTCTCAGGACTGATAGTAACATCATTTGACTGGCTTCTGCACATCTCCTAATCCACGATCCAATGAATAGTTCATTCTCAGTGAGATGATGTGAATCCTCGTTTCTCTTTGCACAGTACAGAGGATATGACTATACCCCAGAATTGGTGTCATCTTCCATGCCCATATACTCCCTCTAGGAATCAGCATCAGCTCCAGAAACCACAAAAAACATTATTTCTGTCTCTCCTTGTCCCTAGGATATTAGATTCACCTTGGGTATTCAGATATGCTTCATGTATACCATGAGAGTGTGCATATAACCCCCCTGAAACAGGAAATGTGACTGAAAACCAAAGATAGTCTGCAGCCCACAATCTAGGTCTAGTGTTGTTTGTCTTGCATCTAAGACCCTCAAAACCTGATGCATCCAGCTATATCTGAGGCCCTAGAAATTCAGCTTCTTACCACTGCACCCAGAGGAGATGCTGGCCTCCAGAGGGCAAGCTGAGTATCTCTGTGAGCAGAATTAGATTGTCCTGAACCAGTTTTATGGGCCCCCTGATAGATCAAGCACAGATGACACAGGTGATAAAAAACTGCTGCAGACAGGAATATTATCTGGAAACACCACAGAATGCATTTCCCAACAAACCTGACTATCCGTTGAACAAATTTCCATTGCATCTGACCTTGGTGCTGCAAGACAGACAATATACAGGACACAAAAAAAACCTAACTTCCAAGTTCCTTAAAATTATCAGTAGTATTCAGTATTTTTTCTCTCTTTTAATATTATAAACTTATTCTCTATAATAAAGTTGGCAAACGTTATGAAACTTCACAACAAAGAAAGTCATGGAAACAACTAGGCACAAAAAACTTCTGTTCTCTTGAGTGCACTTGTCCTCTCACTGTTTGCTTAGCTGGTTTGTGAGTTAGCACAGAGACCGAGCTCTATGCTGGTCGCTCTCTGAATCTCATTTCTGCTTTGTTTTGAAGTGCAGCGTGAAAAAGCCAGCTCGAAATCTTCCCAGGTTGTCAGTGGCTTTTACCTGAAGAAGGAAGGCTCCCTTGTGCCCTCATCAGTACACACATGTGTGAAGTTTAGAGTATTAGTTTATATATTTTTAGAAAGGATGTAAACTATTTGGAATAGAAATTGATCCCAAGAGTTTGCATATAACCCACAAGGATTCATATTAATCCCTAACCCACTAATCCTGCAGTGTTGCTGGCTTAAAAGCCTACTACTTTAGAATTCTTTGTGTCTGTATCCCCAGCTGTTCCTTAATTGTTTCTCTTCTATATTTATGCGTACTCCAGATCATGTGTTAGTATACAATGTCATTATCACAAATTGATTTAAATCTGTCCGGCTCCAACTCTCAGAATCCATCAGCATAAAGCAAAGCATTTATTTCCTGTCCATCACACAATAGTGCCGAAGCAGTCATGACTTCCAAGCTCCAAAACACATCAGCACATAAATTAGTAAGTGCAATTTATGAGAACAGATTCATAACAAGTATATTTCTAGCAGCATTGTATTAAAGGGGGATGTTTAAGTCAGGGCAGCTTTTCCCTCCAGATTGTCAGGCATTTTCAATGACAGTAAGAAGTAAAAGCAATTTAAGTAAATACAGAAAAAATTTTTTTAGCTTTTTTTTTTTTTTTTTAACAAATGTTGCCAAGGTAGAAATTATGCCAATTGAGAACTGGTTAGGCTCTGTCAATTTGCTTCAACCGATCCTGAACCATAAACTTCTAAGAGCACTGAAATAAAGAGAGCCTCTATTGTTAATGTTGCTGAGCTTTCCAGAGGGTCCTAAAGAGACCTCTGTTATATTTTATAAACACCAAGAAGATCTAATCCAAGTGCCACAGGAGAGGCAGGTTATCTTCATTACAGGGATGAAGGAGTGAACACGTAAGAGCCCCCAGGATTAATACTTCTCAAAATAAAAGTTACAAGGTATTTTTTGACATAAGCAGCCTGTTAGAGCATGTTTCACCTCAAGTTTAGAGCCCATTAATCTTGTGAAGGGCCGGAAATCTACAATCCATGTCATTTAGCTGGCACGAAGCACAAACTGCTCAGCAAAACTGCCGAAATTCTGATCTACAATAAGCTTGTGAAAGAGATATGGACAGCCTCAGCAGATTTCTACTTTTGGTAGCTGCCATTACCAACTGCTCTCCCCTTTTTTTGTCTCCCAGTTATTGATTTGGCAGTGTGTATTTTTTATCTACTCACCTGTATAGGTAGAGGTGCCATACAAAATAGGATAACGAAGGTTAAAGACAATATATTTGACCTTTAGAAAAGACACATTCATTAGAGATTTCTCTGATCTTGTCCCTGGTTGTGTACCTCAGTTCACTAGCAACTGGGAGCTACAGTCTCAGATTTCTTGTGAGCAGAACTGCAGCCTCCCGATGCCCTTGGACTCCATTTTTGAACATTTTGAACATTATGGCCTGGACACCTCATGTAGAAGAGTAATGAGGAGTAGAAAATATCTGATCATAAGCACCTTGGGGACTACTAGTCATTCGACCTGCCAGACTCATTTCTACCCTTTCCATCCTCCCCTTAAGGTGTCAGTGGTTTCTATTCTGCCTGAAGACATCTCCTGACACCCTCACCCACAGCTTCAAGACTGACCAGCAGAAGTGACAGATGCCAGTTACCAGTCTGACCAGGCTGTCACCTAAAATTCAGAACACTGAGCATCTCATCAGACTTGGATTCAAACAAAAGCATTGGTGTCTTGCCAGGAAGGGCTGAAAAGGACCAAACACCAGCCTAAGCAAGACTGACTATTGAATATCCCTCTAAACAGAAATGCTTCTCCCAGACACCCCTTGACAAGACCCCAGACTCCTGTTCTTGACGAGGGAAAGGCTGAGCACAGTGCCCTCTTCTTTCCACTTCCTACCACATCCTATTTCTACTTCAAGCACTTTGATCTGAGATTTGCAGAGAGATCAGCTACGTTTTAAGAAGGACACTGAGAACAGGATGCTCAGAAGAATTAGATTTTCATTATATTATTTTTGCACCCAAAATCTAAGAACAATTTGTGTGGCAGATAGCTGACTATGCCTTGGAAATGCTGCAGTATGCCACTTTTCCCACAGTCTCTTGTAAGTCAGTCCATTCTTGTTGGAACCTGTTTGCAAGTTGCTGTGAGCTGCGAGCAGCAGGTGCTGCCCCGTGCGGGGCTCTGCAGAATGAAACACCTTGGAGTGTGACCTCAGAGGAGCAAACAAAACAATTAGGGTCTAGACAAATCAGAGAAGAGAATCAAGGGAAAAAGAAATAGAAAACAGTCATTGATACTAAAACTCACACAATAAAATTTGTAATAGCTTGACCCAGGTAACCAAACAGACTGTTTTAGCAACATTTTTGTTTGTTTGTTTTGTTTTCCCTTCCCCATCACCTTTACACAGATAGTGTAGGACAAGAATGGACTGTGAGTAGATGATGAGAAATTAAGTTTTTAGTGTTGGCAAAGTCTCTGAATTTTAAGAACTGAGTGGGTTTGATTTTGTGGTATTTTCCCCATTTATTTTGCCATTTTAATACCAAGAGCCTTTGTTTTCATGTTTAATTCAGTCCTTATGTCAATTGCAAGTGAAACCACAGCTGAAACTAGAAAAGGCCAAACCACCGGATTATCAACAAGTAAATGAATATTCTCTACCAGAAGGATGCTTTACCAAGCACATCTAGCATTCAGAAAATTCGTTTATAGATACTGTTTGCAGAGGTTTACGTTCCTGTCAGAACAAATCAGTAGGTCCCATCCCAAAAACTCAACAGTGAGAAGTTAAAAAAAAATAAAAAAGATTGGTCAAGTCCACTTTTCAAACAGGCTTTGTCATACACAGACAGGTGAGGACTGCTGGCTTTTCCTCTGCTGTTCACAAACAGATACCATTGTGTACAATTATATCATTTTTCATGCTATGTACAGGCAGTAGAAGTCAATTTATACTGTAAAACTTGTAAGCAATCAAAACTCTTTCACGTTTCTTTTTCTGTTCTCTGCATTTGTGTATATGGATACAAGAATTTTACCAGGAAAGAACTTGAAACTTGAATATTTGGGTGGAAAAATATATTCAAACCATAAATTAAGCAGGAGTATTTTTGATCACTTACTTAAGAGAAATACTTTTACATTTTGAATTGTGATGATTTTTTTGAAGTAGGATGTGTTGAGGCATTGCCAAGGAGCTGACTGCTTGCTGAATTTCATATTTAAGCTTGTGAACACTCAAGAATGAACTTTAGAATTCTGTTTTCATTGCTGCTCAGTACTGTCAATCTTTTAATTCTTCACAAAGTTCTAATTACTGGAAACTCTTTTTGATAAATATCCCCAAGGCTTACAGTAAGTGAAAATCAGTATTTGGAAAAATTAGTGAATGTAATCATCCCATTAAGGCATGATGGAAAAGCAGTGTTTTTCCTGTTTGTCCTTTGCAATCAGTTTGCTTATTGTAATAGCTCTTTTATCTCTGTCTGTATTTTAGACCCACTATACTCAGTAGTGCTTTTGTGCTCAGTGGAATCACATAAATCAATACTTTTTATGTTTGTTCTTGCCTTGATATGTATTTGTAAATCCTATTACCATACAGACTAGAGAGCAAAATACACACCAGAATTAGTCAAATTAATATTTTATTTGTTATATTTGCTTCTCATGGTGAATGATTCCATATTTAGTCTCTAGACTTTATGATTGGTTAAATCAGTGACTTAAAAGTATCCAGGACTCTGAAATCTCTTTTTGCAGCAAAAAAGAAATAAATTACATAATACATATATTTTCCTACTATCTGTCCAGCTCTATTACAGGGAAGATGCTAATGTGACACACTGAAGCATGCACTTCCCCACGTGCACCAGAAAAGTGACACATTTTCAATGAAAATTCATTGTATCTACAGGAAGGCAAAATAATCAAGGTCTTTGCACAACCTTCTGTAGAGACTCACAGGGAAGCAGTGAGGCCCTCTTTTCCTTTCTGGAAGACTCGGTTGGATCCTGCATGTAGGAACCACAGGATGCTACAGGCTGGATCCATCCGAATTCTTAGTCTAAATCCGCTCATATGGAACTAGTGGAGAATAAAGAGAATGCACTGAAGATTAAAAAGATCAAACACCACTCTGTCATGGTAAGGGAAGGTTGCTGATAGGAATTTATCATTATTGAATGAAATTTATATCCAAGAAAACAAAAAAGAAAGTAAAATGGGTGACTGCTCAAGGCTTTTTCGCCTACAGATATTTTGCATGTGTATACATTCAGTCACCACAGCTTTAGATTATGTTTGTAAAAATGAATTAACAGATGACAGTGCCATGACTTACCCTGGAGACTTTTACAAGTTGAAAGCTCAGCCTTGTAATTTATGTTTAATAATTTAACACATTAATACTATTTCAGATTTGGATTATTGAACATAAGCATGGAGATTATTTAAATGAATATTTAATTTTTATTCACCTTGCAAGAAGATTGAATGTGTTTTTTAATTGCCAACAATAAAAAGTAGAAAAAAATAGTAAAGAAAGAAATTAAGAAGGTGTTCTTACAAAGAAATCATGAGGTTATTTTAGTTTTCCCTTTTTAAGATGATTAAACAACCTTGTCAAAGGAATTAAAGTTGTGATGACTTTTATTTGCACAATTTCCTGCTAATTTATCTACACTAGCACAAAATAACAAACTTTGTTTTTCATAGTTTCTCTTTACTTTCTGAAATGATCTCTTAGGCTTTACATGCTCTGGTACTGCACAAAAACTTGAGTTTCTTGAAGACCAGTTGAACCCAACTTTTAGCTGTTTTCAGTGTGGTAAATATAATCTTGAATCTAATGCTTGCGGTAAAACTTTGAAAGGTCTCTGAAATCCTTTTATATCTATCACACTTTCAGGTTTTTACTACGTATTTGTTCTTTTTTTATTGGAGAAGCCATTGGTTTGTGAGTATTTGTCTGAAGATTTCTTTTTTCTATTTATTCTTGTCCTTAGGAAGCAATCAAATCAACCTTTGCAGAACAGCATTTTATTTTTAGTACTATTTCTCTGAAGGTATTATTTGGCTGAATTTCAACTCACTGACCTACCTTTCTTTAGAATTTAGAGAAACTTTAATTTCCACCTTTTGCCTCAAGCTAATACATTTTTAGCTTTACTTGGTTTCGGTTTCTATAATTCGTAGACATTGAAGAACATTTTTCTTTCCAGTCTTCTAAACACTAAAACAACATTCCAAAAGAAATTCCAGAACAAACCTCACCCTTGAAAGTTTTGCAGCAGTGTTTACAACTAATTACTGCTAAACTAAATAGCTTGTGATGCCGTATGCCAGAAATCATGCATATCTTTTGTGAGTATTCAATATGAGCCACATATGTACGATTTTTATTCAAGTTCCCTTCTGTCTAGCCAAATTATCCGATCATTATGGCTCACTTGACTATTTGGGCGCCTTTCCAATGCATTCTGCATTTGTACCCATTTTTCCTCTACTGGTCACTTACTATAGGGGGCTATTTTTAGTATTCTTAACTCTTCCTCTCATTTGACACTTTTCAAACATGCAAAACTCTGCTGCAAAGAGAAAGAGAATAGCCTCTTACTCTTATCTGCGGTGGACAGGTCAGGAAATAATGAGCTTACATTATAGCAAAGAAGATTTAAATTAGATCATATGGAAAATGAAAAAAAGGCAGGGAACAAATAAACCCAAAAAGCTTTCCTGCTAAAAGGAGGGTTAAGCATTAGAATAGATTGTTTGGGGAGTATATGAGATCTCTGTCACAGAATGTTTTAAAAAGTAGGTTAGACAAACATTTGTCAGGAATGTTTTAGGTATAGTTGATTCTGCCTTGGGGCAAAGGGAATGGATGAGGTGACCTCTCAAGGTCCCTTCCAGCCCTCTTTTCTGCTTATTTCTAGTTTTTGTTTGTTTTGTTTGTTTTTTGTTTGTTTGTTTGTTTTTGTGGGTTTTGTTTGTTTGGTTGGTTTGTTTTGCTTTTTGCTTTTTTTTTTTTTTTAGCCTAGATTTGAAAGGTCTCTTCAATGTACTTTCTATTTGCAATGTGTGGTCATATTTCTGTTTATGAAATACTGATGTTGCTGTTAAGAAACATTCATTAAAAAAAAGTTTTAGTTAGGAAAATTGTGATTAAAAATATCATTGAAATGCAAAACTTGGAAAGAAATTTTAGCAAGTTAATAAAACCTAACAAGAAAAGACACAGAAGGCAGTACTTGAAACCATTAATTACATAAGGGGCTTCAAACATTGATTAGGCTGTACTACTTGTCCTTGTTGTAAGTGGTATTGACCCTTTAGAAATGAAGTTGATCCAATACTTTCTACTACAACTCCTCTTAGGGATTAGGAGATTTCAAGTATTTTCTCTTGTGATATTCAGTTCTTGATAGCTTAGAGCTAAAGTGAATTAATTCTTCCCACACAAAGGAACTATCAAATTCCAAGGAACACAGTTAAGCATATATAGTACATGTGTAACAATCAGGGAGTCAAAAAATATTTTGTGTGCTTAGTTGGAATCAGCTGCAGTCATGTAACCTTTTAATTCCCAGAGCGTAATTTCAAAGGCTTTATTTTCATTCCTCAAGTACTGCTGTTAGACATATAAAGTCAAGTTCCTATCGGGTGTGATGGGAACCTGTTAAACCCCCTGGTTCCTGATGCAGTCTGTGGTGAATGCTCACCAAAGTCAGATCAAAAGCCTTGTTACAGGGTTGTGCAAAACAGTTCTTCAAGCAAAATATTTTCTGGGGGCTTCCTAGCTGTCTAAGGGAAGCTGTTCTTCTACCTCAGAAACCCAGAAGGCATTCCCCATGGCGAGGAACACCAAAACTTGGCTGCAGTTGGATCTGCTGACTTTATTCCATTTTCTTTTAATATACTGTAAGTATATCTCATGGAATTCACCTATATTATATTTTAAATATAAATTAGATTTTGTAGAAAGTGGTTTTGGATGTTTTATAAATATTTCTCATTGTAACATGCCAAGCTTTGTATTTCAGATTAAAAATTCACAAAACTCAACATATTTTGCATCTCAATCGGTTAGTGAGTTGTCAGGTTGACTAGTTATTTATTTATAAGGACTTGTAATTGAGGTACATTGCCACACAGGTGATTGGTGAGCCAGGCAGTGCCACTGTGATCCTGCAGTGGACAAATGTGCTGGTACCACATGAAGTTTGCTGCAATGTGCTGTCAGTTTTATTAGCAAGCACAGAACTCTTCTCTACGTAGATATGCGTCTGCTGGCAGCACAGTGGTTCTGCCTAGTCTCAGGGATGAGAAGAATGCACAGTTTCTCTGAATGCTTTGGCTCAGCCCAGGTGTTAGGCTTTCCTCTGCATGTCTAGTTCAGACAGACAACGGAACATTTTGGAGCTCCAAGTTTCTTTGAATTTTTACATTGGTCTGAGTCCAGAGTAGCACTTGTCAGATCCTGGAAAACTTTAAAATAACTGTAAGGAATGGTCTGGTTTAATTTCTTTTACAGTCTGGGATTTGCTTTTTTTTTTTTTTTTTTTTTTCCCCCTCTATCTTCATTGAAAGATAATGCGAAGTTTCATTGCAAGACTTTTAGGTACTGGGAGATGCTGTCAGTCTGTGTTGCACTGAGGTAATGGGTGTGCTTAGTAAATCTTGCACTGAGCATAGTACAGACAGAGTATTACATTAAAAATGCTTTTATCAAGTTTCAAAAGAGAAATCCACCGTATTGCTGACACAGTATTTCAGTTTCACATTAGATTCTTTCCCTAATTAGGACTACACTATCATGCATTCCAGCATGGCCTGAGAGCCAAGATTCTAGATATTTACTGTTGATTTATTGCTTTGTATCTGTTCTTGTTTCTGGATATGTATATTACAATGTCTTCTGCTTCTCTCCGTGCAAACACTGGGTTCAGTGGTTCACAAACTGTTGTTGGTTGTTATTAAGAAGGCCATGGTCAAACTGGATATTCATTAAAAAAACCAAAACTAATAACTCTCAGACACAACTGAGAAGTTTGTAGAAGAATTATTTATTTTTTCTAACTGTAGAACAGCATGATACTGAGCTGACCTATGTCTTTTGACCGCATTATTCAATATATGAGTAGTTGGTTGGATCATACTTAGTTTTTGCTGGTTTTCTGCCTCCAAATGATCCTCTGCATATCTGTGATGAAGGATCAAAGTGAACCAGCTGTGTAATGTGAGTACAAGCCCCCCATTTCAGTTGACCCATATGGTCCACCTAACAGAAATATCATTCACAGGCTTAGATATAGAAATCAGCTTCTCAAGCTGCTTATCAAAGTCTTATTCAGACACGTTGGGAAAGAATAAGCACCAATTATTTTCAAAATTCTATACACAAACTTTAAAATAACATTTTTCCTAGCATCCCACCACTCTGATGCAAGTTAAATACCTATAAAAATATATTTTCCTACACAAATAGGCAGTCAACTTTGAGAAATAATTATATTTAATATGATTGCAACCTATTTTTTTCAGAGAAACTAGAAATTAGTTTATTTTAAGAGCTATTAAAAAGTATATTTGCAATTTTTTTCTTGTCTTCTTTATTCACTGAACAAGACAGGTAATACCATTTTGTTCTGAAGGTCAAATCTCCATCTGTATATTTTTTTGTTAATATCACATATAGTATCAGATATATGTCCATTTCTTCCTGTATAAATAGCTTATATTTCTCTAATAGATCTTCCAGATCTGTTATATTTAACTACAATGTCTAGAAGAGAACACCTAGGTCAGAGTCATAAGGAGAGACATTACCACTGTAGCTATTGAGAAATTGTTTTTGTGGTCTTAGCTAAATTTCTACTAACGGGCAAGTACAACACACTACAGATGTAAATTCTTTGCTTAAATACATCTTTTGGTCTGGATTTATTATCCACTGTATCTGCTCCTGTCTTGAAATTTTAAAGACTACAGGAGAATGATGGGCCCTTGGTGTAGAAAATTGTGCTGAAGCAGAAAGTAACTCAACACAGCAATTGTTATCTGGCAAACACAGCCCACAGGCTCATGTTTATAACCCTTCTTCCAGCCCACGCTTTACAGGACACTTTGCCATATGTTTGTGGAGACAAGAGAAAGGAAAGATCAATAGCTTAAAACAGTATACAGAAACTTTACCCTAAAGCCCAGAAACACATAAGCAAAGACTCCCAAATCTGTTAAAAGTAGCTAATGTTATTTTGTTGTTCTGTCCCTCATATTAGGAAAAAAAACAAAAACAAAGACCAAACCAAACAAACAAAAATACAAACAAACCAAACCAATAAACAAACAAAAAACCACCCAAATAAAAAAACAACCAATGATCCAACCAAAAACCACTAAAATTTAGTGTGTGTAGGAGAAATCCGTGTGGTTATACTCGCCCGTTTTAGCTTCTATGTACAGGGTATTGGTCTGATCTGTTTCATCCTTTTCATGTCCTGAGAACAGATACACTTCATGAAATTGCAAGGCAACCACACAAAAAAGCATTGTTCAGAAAAACAACCTACACAACTTTTTTAATCACATACAAAAACCCAGATTTTCTTTTGTAAGTTACGTCAAAAACATTTTTTCTGTAATATTTATTTCTTACTTTCTATTCAAAACATTGCAATTACTAGAATAAGTCAGCATTTTGTAACCGTTTGCCTGTTTGCCAAGTTAAAGTGAGAGATAGAGATATTTTCTCCTTCTTTCTCCTCCAGTGAACCCATAAGATATCTGGTAAAGGCTTTTAATCCTATATATATTTAATAATGCTTCTTTAGCTATATATTTGATTTACATGACACTATAATGAAAACAGCAAGTCACAGAGAATTCTGAGATTTCCTGCAGAACGTTTTGATATTTTTCCTACATCTGATAGCCTAGAAGTGCTTATCTATAGATCACTAATGAAATTAAAGGTAAAGATTATGAAATATTGTGCCCTAAAATGCTTACATCTAGCAAAGTTGATTTGAAATTCTGTAAGGTTTATTTCTATACTTTAGAGGAAAATAATTGGAAATGCTCTATGCATTTGATATATGGTTCAAGTAATTCTCATCTGTTATCTGCCAACAAGGCACCAAAGAAAGGCCAGATGTTTGACTGTAGCAAACTGGTGGAAACTTGCCTGTGTGCTCCTAGAATAGCTGAAGATTTCAAGGCCATAAAAAACCCAGAGTGAATAGCTCCCAAGCTCTTAATTTCTTTCTGAAATTAACTCCACTGCTGAATTTTGAAGAGATTGTGAACGGCATCACTTTAATTACTTATCAGAATGCATATAAGAAATAGTCATGACTAAACTCTATAAGGTACATTTGATCCTTTTCTGTGTTTCCAAGGTTTCCATCTCTCCTGTAGTTTGGCTGAAGACAACTTACCATGATATTACATTAACAGTGATCATAGCACCTAAATGGCCCATTAGTGATTTCAGGTGAGAAAAGAATATTTTGAGAATCATTATTTTAGCTCAAAAGACTCAGATTAGTCAGATGGAAATATTGCAGAAGTGAAGACCATTTGAAGAATGAAAGATTTTTCTAACATATCATGATTTACTTTTTCCTTCATTAATAAAAATGTTTCATATTCTTAACATGAGGGAATAGGCAAACTTTGTTCTCCTTAATAAGATATTGTATTTAGTGCCCATGTGAAAGGGAAAGGATAATCATGCACAAGGAAAAGCACTAATATGCAGAAATTTCTTGAAAGCCATCATTTCTTGTCCATTACCACATCATTAGTTCAAGTAGGGTCAAGGCTTACACAGAAAGGATTATATAATTAATTAGGCAGGGTTTGATACATCCACTATAATCCAATCTTAATTGATATTTACCCACTTTTCTATGCTACTGAACAAGTTTTTAAGAAGGACTTGAATTAATAGATGATGGTGCCTTGACAAGTAGGTACTGTGAGGGTGTTAATATTTTTTCAGTAGTATTAGCAATATTAACCATTTTAAGAGCACTGTATCCAAAAAGGAGGATTCACTTGAAAGGTCAGAGAACAGCACAACTGTTAAATACAGTAGAAATTCTTCTCAAGCAAAACTGGGCAACAACTTACTTTTGTGAAGCCAAGAATTATGTTAGTTTATTATCTAAATTATTTTAAAATTCATAAAAAATACAATCATTCATTATATTGAAAGAAAACAAGCCTGTTCTCTTTGAAAGGTAACAGAAAATCTTATTAAGTTGTAATTGGCTGGCTCTTATAATACTTTGATATCTGTTTAAGGAATCTAAGTAAAAGATAAGCAAAAAATGCAATGCATGGGGCTTCAAAATCTTGAGCCCACTTATTTCATCTTATCACCTCTGTATAATGAATTCCAATTAACCTGCTTCTGAGTTACCTCTGAAGGGATAAGGAACTGAATTTATTTTATATCACCTACACAGTTCATTTTTCCAGTTGAGCTGAAAGATGAGCAGACAGATATACCGAAATGGATAAATGCCAGGATTACAAATCACAAATCATTTTGAAGGCCTAAAGGTTTTAGAAAAATGTTTCTTTCTTAGAGACCCTCCTAAGTCTAAAATGTTCATGAGCATATAAGTATATAGAAAAAGTTGTCAGTGTTCCTTTAGGGTTTTTGTTTGCTTGTTTGTTTTTATTTTCTTCAGAAAAAAACCCCAAAGCATTGCTAAGGATTTTCTAATTCTTGCTGATTTTGTTTTTCTAAAAATATACATAGATTTCTTCTACCTCAGAGATTCATAAATATTATTAAAAATGAATGGCAAATCTGTTTTAAATTGAAATGTCAGATGCTTGGTTTCCTAGTAGTTAAAAAATATTCACAACTGCGTAAGAAGCAAGGTAAATTAAGAAAAAAAAAACCTGGGGTTAACTATGATGTGAATAACAAGCAACACAAATCGAAATATTACCCATGTAAACCATGTATTTACACACATGTATGGATTTAATGATGTAACCCTCTGAGGGGCCAGGTTGTCTAATTCTGCAGCCTGTTTTGTTCATTAAACACCTCTTGCTTTGTCCCTCCTATTCCAGCATCCCACCTCAAAGGGGTGGAGTGCTAATTATACCAGCTCTGCTTCAGCTGCTGCACTCACTGAGCACACTGGGGGTAGCAAGCACAAGCTAAAACTCCCTTAAGATATTAGTTTGCTTCCCCACTGCTCCTGATAAGGGCAGGAATCAGACATCACAGCATCAGATCTCTTTGACAGCAAGGGTCACTGAGCAGAGACCCTGAGGGCAGAACAAACTTTCTCCATATCTAGCTACCTTCGCACTTTGAATATTTCTGCTAAGGGGAACTGAGTTACTTGTCCCTCTGTATCTGACTTTTGCATTTTAATAAACCAATAGGATCATCTGTACTAATATGTTCTAAGGCCAAATTCATAACAATTTGAATCCTTAAAGTTTTGGGTCCAATGTTATTACTGTTAAAATTAAATTAGAGATGCTGTAGAGCCTGCATTTAGAAATAAATACTTAAAAAAAGACCCTCAGTGTATTGCCCCCTCACCACCCTCTGTGTACTCCAGGGGTCCTGGACACCTTCTTCAAGGGCAGCTCTCATACAGATTCTAAGAAAGGCAAAATCTGAACACAAACTATTCATTGAAAAAACTCCTTCAGTACTGATAGAGTACAGGGAATAAGAGGATGAGATTCTGCAGAAAGCAATACCATCAGTGTTCATCAAACAGTATTTAAGTTTAAGAAGGTGTGAGTCATCGCATGCTCCATGACCTGATTTTTCCTTTGTGCAAGAGAAATGATGCTGCATACTCCAAAGGCCTTAAATGTATGGTGGCAAAAATAACATCTAATTATTCCACACATGGACAGTTAATAATTTGCCCTAACCTGATTTTTTTTCAGGTATTTCACACATATCTCATGAGTAATATGCAATTTATGCATATTTTAAAAATACCTACAAACTGAAAATGAGTTTTCTATCAGAAATATTTCTGGAAATATAAAAAATAAATCCTACTTCTTCATCTTCTTCATAAAGAATACAGCATGACTAGCCTTAAATTATGTATAGAACAATNTATAATACTTTGATATCTGTTTAAGGAATCTAAGTAAAAGATAAGCAAAAAATGCAATGCATGGGGCTTCAAAATCTTGAACCCACTTATTTCATCTTATCACCTCTGTATAATGAATTCCAATTAACCTGCTTCTGAGTTACCTCTGAAGGGATAAGGAACTGAATTTATTTTATATCACCTACACAGTTCATTTTTCCAGTTGAGCTGAAAGNCTATTTCAATTTTTTTTTTTCTACAATAGAATGAAACTGGAATTAAAGTCTTGAATTATAGGTTGCAATTGCTGAATTCTGAATATTCATACAAACGACATAACAATCTACTGGAATTTGAGCTACAAATTTCAGTTATATATCATGTATCATTTTTCTTAGGAAAATAAACCCATAAAAGTTTCAAAAGAAAAAAAAAAAAAAACAAAAAAAAATTAANAAAAATGTTTCTTTCTTAGAGACCCTCCTAAGTCTAAAATGTTCATGAGCATATAAGTATATAGAAAAAGTTGTCAGTGTTCCTTTAGGGTTTTTGTTTGCTTGTTTGTTTTTATTTTCTTCAGAAAAAAACCCCAAAGCATTGCTAAGGATTTTCTAATTCTTGCTGATTTTGTTTTTCTAAAAATATACGTAGATTTCTTCTACCTCAGAGATTCATAAATATTATTAAAAATGAATGGCAAATCTGTTTTAAATTGAAATGTCAGATGCTTGGTTTCCTAGTAGTTAAAAAATATTCACAACTGCGTAAGAAGCAAGGTAAATTAAGAAAAAAAAAACCTGGGGTTAACTATGATGTGAATAACAAGCAACACAAATCGAAATATTACCCATGTAAACCATGTATTTACACACATGTATGGATTTAATGATGTAACCCTCTGAGGGGCCAGGTTGTCTAATTCTGCAGCCTGTTTTGTTCATTAAACACCTCTTGCTTTGTCCCTCCTATTCCAGCATCCCACCTCAAAGGGGTGGAGTGCTAATTATACCAGCTCTGCTTCAGCTGCTGCACTCACTGAGCACACTGGGGGTAGCAAGCACAAGCTAAAACTCCCTTAAGATATTAGTTTGCTTCCCCACTGCTCCTGATAAGGGCAGGAATCAGACATCACAGCATCAGATCTCTTTGACAGCAAGGGTCACTGAGCAGAGACCCTGAGGGCAGAACAAACTTTCTCCATATCTAGCTACCTTCGCACTTTGAATATTTCTGCTAAGGGGAACTGAGTTACTTGTCCCTCTGTATCTGACTTTTGCATTTTAATAAACCAATAGGATCATCTGTACTAATATGTTCTAAGGCCAAATTCATAACAATTTGAATCCTTAAAATTTTGGGTCCAATGTTATTACTGTTAAAATTAAATTAGAGATGCTGTAGAGCCTGCATTTAGAAATAAATACTTAAAAAAAGACCCTCAGTGTATTGCCCCCTCACCACCCTCTGTGTACTCCAGGGGTCCTGGACACCTTCTTCAAGGGCAGCTCTCATACAGATTCTAAGAAAGGCAAAATCTGAACACAAACTATTCATTGAAAAAACTCCTTCAGTACTGATAGAGTACAGGGAATAAGAGGATGAGATTCTGCAGAAAGCAATACCATCAGTGTTCATCAAACAGTATTTAAGTTTAAGAAGGTGTGAGTCATCGCATGCTCCATGACCTGATTTTTCCTTTGTGCAAGAGAAATGATGCTGCATACTCCAAAGGCCTTAAATGTATGGTGGCAAAAATAACATCTAATTATTCCACACATGGACAGTTAATAATTTGCCCTAACCTGATTTTTTTTCAGGTATTTCACACATATCTCATGAGTAATATGCAATTTATGCATATTTTAAAAATACCTACAAACTGAAAATGAGTTTTCTATCAGAAATATTTCTGGAAATATAAAAAATATATCCTACTTCTTCATCTTCTTCATAAAGAATACAGCATGACTAGCCTTAAATTATGTGTAGAACAATGTAGAAAATTGTTTTATACATAGGAAAAAA